>PVKP010018279.1:0-44538 GCA_004027715.1 Plecturocebus donacophilus | reverse complement strand
GAGATGGCGGGTGAAGTTTGAGCAGAGAGGGCTGGCCCATGTGGAGGACCTAAGGCAAGAACATCCTTGGCCTGATCAAGGAGCAGCTAGGAGGGCCATGTGGCTGAACCAGAGTGAAGGACGCAGAGGAGTAACAGCTAAGGTCAGAGAGGTGGTGGGGGCCGGATCCCAGTCTACCTCAGGGACCTTGGTAAGGACTGTGGCTTTTATTCTGGAAGGAGAGTCACTGCAAGGTTTTGAGGAAAAGAGTGGCATGATCTAATGAGACCTGCCTTATACCTGAAAAGGATACTGGCTGCTGTATGGAGAATGAACTCTGGGGTGTGAGGGGAAGCAAGAAGAACTGGTAGGAAGCCTAGCAGTGACCCAGGTGAGAGGCCCAGGGTGGAAGTGGTGTGGTATAGATATGTTTAGATTCTATTTTTATTTCTTGATACAATTTTAGTATTTTATCGCCTAGGTTATAAACTTCTTTGGCTGTAGAAAAAATAACATCTGTAAAAAATTCATTTCCTTTTTTTTTTTTTTACTGGAAAGGTGATTATTTTTTGTATTATATTTTTAACATCATTGAAAAAGAGATTGGAGACTTTTTTCATTCATTCAAGTATTAATCAAGGACCTGTTATATACCAGACATTGTTCTAGGAACCAAAGATGATAAAATCCTAACACTTCTGGGACTTGCATTCCAGCTAGGGAAGATAAGTAATTAAGTAAAAGTATTTGTTGAGTCATGAGAAAACCCAATGAATAGCACTCTTCTTCTTAGTCTGAGTTCTGGACCAATGAAAGATAAAACAAAAATGGCTGGAAGATGGCTGCAGAGGTATCAATATTATTTCTGATAAAGATTAAATCGGATGATGATAGACTTTAAAACAACCCACTTAAGAGAAGGTTTGAGTCTGCTGAGCAGACATGGCTGCTTCTTGCTAAGTTTGTCAGACAGGGCAGGATAAGGAGACTAAATTACTTCTCTCAAAACCCCTGAATCATCACCTCCACCCTATAGAGAACCAAGGTCCCTGCCACCAAGCAGCTATTCATCCTTCTCTAAGGGGAAGAGTGAAGTAGGGTGAGACACAGAAATAGTTACACAGAATTCTTGGGTTGATATAACATGAGGAACGAGGAAGCATCTCACCAAACATTACAGTGTAATTTCACATAGAAGTGAATGCTAAGAATTAAAGTAAAGTAGGCTAATAATGGAGAATACCTGGGGCGGGAACTTGGGCTGGTTGGGGAAGCACTGCTTTGAATGACATGAGACAAAAAGACATGCAAATATCCAAGAATGTGTTTTCCAGGAAGAGGGATGAGCAAGGACAGAGAGCCTGCAGTGGCAATAAGCTGGGTGTATTGAGGTATGGCCTTGAGTGGCTGGGGCACCGTGAGTCTGGTGGAAAGTAGGAGGTGGGATGTGACAGGTAGCCAGAGGCTTGGTCACATGGAGCCATACTGACCCTGATAAGGAGTACAGATTTTATTCTAAGTGTGACAGAATGTCTTTGGAGAGTTCTAAGCAAGGGAAAGACTGGTTCAAGTTTTAAAACTTCCAATCTGGCTGTTGCATGGAGAACAGGCTGGAAGGGTGGATGGAGGGCCAGGGAAGCCGGGGAGCTGTTAGGAGGCCAAGCAAGTCAGGCTTGATTTGGCCATGGCTCTGTCTAGGATGATCACGGGAAAAGGGGGAAAGGTCTGTCATATATTTTGAAGACTGAGCTGTCGGGGTTGCTGAATGGATTTAATGAGGAAGATGGGAAAATCAAACTTTCTAACTTAGGCTTTCAGTCTGAATACCTGAGTGTCATCATTTACTGAGACAGGAACAAGGGTAAAGGAGGAGTGTCTTTCCTGGAGAAAATCAACAGTTCTGTTCCAGCGAAGTAAAATTTGGATGTCTATTGGATATCCAACTGGAATTGCTGAGGAAGCAATTAAATGAATGGATATGGAACTCAGGAGGCAGGTCGAAGGTATCTACACTACCAGTTTAGGAGTTACCAACACAGGAATGTGATTCAAGCCATAGGCCTGGAGGCAGCATGCTAAAAGTGAATGTGCTTGAAAAAAGGAGAAGATCAAGGTGTCAGCCTGGGAGCCCCAATATTTGGTTGCCAGAAGGAGAGGAGGGACAGCAAAGGACACTGAGAAGGAGATACTCGGGAGCTTGTGGTGTCTCAAAGCCAAGTGATGAAAGTGTTTCAAAAATGAAGGTGATTGAGTATGGCACAGTGACATTATCTCTGGAAAGCAACAAAAAGCTTTTTGTCTGCTAGATTCCTGCTTCCCCACTTTCCCATCCTTCATACAGAATGTTGCCCTAGCAGAATATAACTTTATCTGAGCTGCTGTCTTCTGAATACTAATATATCCTTAGAGCAATTCTAGCTCTACATAAATGTTATTGTTCTCTTGTTCAAAATACATTCATGGGCTATCTATAGATGCATGGATACTGACTTTAAGAAGCTTACTCTCATGTGGAAGAGATAAAGCACATGCCTAACTAACTCCACAATAAGGTAATCCTTGATTAAGCACATAGAAAAGGTACTGACAAATTCCCATGGAAGTTTAGAAGAGGGAAATATTATTTCTGAGATGAAATATCAAAGGAATCTCTCTGGAGGAAGTTTCATTTGTTGAGTTAGACATGAGGTGAGGAGAGACAAGGGCAGGTGCAGGTGTCTGTGTGACCAGGGTCATCAAGATTGGATTCTGAGGCATGGAGGGAGAACGGTATTTCATCTGCTGGAAGCATAGGATACAGAAGGAAAAACGGGGAGAATAACACTGGGAAGGCAGACTAGATGCAGATTACCAAGAATATTAAATGTCCTGGCTAAGGAGTTTGTACTTTAACTAGAATGTAGTTAGGAGTTATGGAAGGTTTTAAAGCAGAGCAGTAATTGCTTCACATGCTTTTCAAAAAGAGAATTTTGGCAACTGCACGTAGAATAGATTGAGAGAATGGAAGAGATTTGAAAGAGGAGGAGACCGGCTGGGAGGCTACTATAATATTTTAAGATTTTATCAAAACTGCTTTTTAAAAACAGAATACATGTTGGGGTATTCTCTGACTTATTGTTTTGAAGATGTGACTTCCACACCAGGAAAAGGATTCAAGCCAGAAGCCTTAGAGGAAGGCGAATGCTGGGGCAGACACTGAGGGAGAGTAGTCTGGTGCCTTCACCTTCAGAGTTAGCTGAGGCAACCCAGGAAGACTTGCTTCGGGCTGGATGCCTTAACCCTCAGTTCTGGAGATGCGCCTATGTGCAGAGAGCTTCAGGCTGATCTAGGCCTTGGACCTAAGCAGAGCCGAGCAGCCGATGAAGTTGGTTGGGGCATTTTCCCCCTTCCCTGATGAGTGCTCTCTCCTTGCTTGTCAGATCTCAGGGTTTGTGTGGCCACCTCTGCTGATTATTCTGACTATTCTTGCTTAGAACCTCAGATCAGACCTTGGCCTAGGACCGTGTTTGAAATTTTCCATTTCAGAGTAGAATGAATTCATCCTGTTCCAAGCAATGCCACATGTTATCCAACAGTGAGGGGACATTTTCTGGTGCTAGAGAAATAACCATGCAGATACAATGGCTGGACAAATTGAAATAACGAAAGCAACTTTTGCTGTCCATTTCTGAGCCTTTCTCCTGGATAAGCAAGCTCACATACCCTCTGTGTCTTCTAGACCCTACATGGGTGTCCTTCTTATGGATAGCATCTCATGTTTCTGTTTCTTTCTCACTTTTCCAGTTACATCAAAAGTTAGAAACTTATCTGTATTATGTTAATTGCCTTATAGCCCTATTCTCTTTTAGCTATGGGAATGACATGATTTTAAATGGTGTTACTGCCTTTTTTTGTTTGTTTTTTGAGATGAGGTCTCACTCTGTCACCCAGGCTGGAGTGCCCTGGCACGATCTCGGCTCACTACAACCCCTGCCTCTAGGGTTCAAGTGATTCTTGTGCCTCAGCCTCCTGAGTAGCTGGGATTACAGGTGTATGCCACCATGCCCGGCTAATTTTTGTAATTTTAGTAGAGATGGGTTTTTGCCATGTAGGCCAGGCTGATCTCGAACTCCTGGACTCAAGTGATTGGCCCACCTCAGCCTCCCAAAGTTCTGGGATTACAGACATGAACCACTGCACCTGGCCTAAATGGTGCTATTGCGTTTTAACTGGGTCCTTTCAGAAAATAATTTCTTAGGGAAGATGGATGACTGCTGGCCAGGGGATACCAGCATTTCAGGGAAGATTTTTGTTTTGTTTTGTTTTGTTTTGGTGGGGAAGACCTGGACAATCATCACATCTTGCCATGTAGGTGACATTTAACTTACTTCAACGGTAGCAGATCACAGTTGGGCATTGGCCCTAATGACTTAAATTTTGACATTCTGATTCTATTATAATTCAGTGGGAGAAATTTATTTCCTCCTTGTTTATCGTGGTGATTGACTACATGGAGCCAAAGAATGATGCAATGACTCTTGTGTTTGCTGAAAATTAGCCTGAGAGTTGGAGAGGAATTACATCAGAGAAAGGCTGAGAGAGCAATTAGAGGACTTTTACAAGTCAGTGGTGATGCAGAGCATTTGCCAGAAGTGTTCAGAGTGACAGATGTCTACTCAAGAGCAAAATGACTTCCAATTGTGTCTTTCAATGGAAAGAGGAAATAAAAGAGTGTGGTTTCAAGGGTTTGGGTTTGAAGAGTAGGTGGTGACACAGATGGAAGCTAGGCTGTCGGATCATTTGTTACCCTTTCTTTTTATACTTAAGTAGCTTCTGGGGACTGTGTGTGAATGTTCAGTCATTTCATACAGGCTCCTTTAATTCCTTTGCAAGGGCAGGGGTGCTGAAGCTCAGTCAGCATGGATTTCCAGGACCTGAGAGCTGGGATAAGGAGAGTGTAGTCTGAGTCATTAGAGCTGATGCCAACAAAATTGAAGCTGACTGTTCAAATTCCAGCTTATCTGAACCTATATCTCCAGCTGAAACCAGAAAGGCTACCCCAAGTGAGTGAAAAGGCCCCAGATGGACTTTTTTTAAACTCATGTCAATCATTGACTCCAGTTTTGGTCAAATTCTCCTCTTTTTCCTAAACTTGTTCCATCCCATGTTTCAACTCATTTAAGTCTCTGGAGATCCTGATGACTTTTTTTTAAAGACCCATTATCGTATTTGTATATTACTATATTTAATTTTATTTCATTAATTAGAAATGAGGAAAGTAACATTTGAAAGAGCCTCTTGAGAAAGGAGCTAACTAACTGGTTTAGACATCTTACCACCTTTCCTCTGTCACATATTTTGAATATTAATAAAATTATTATATTTCCATTAATTTTTTTAAAAACAAGACTTTTAAAAATCTCATTTGTAAAACATCACACTTGCACATTTTTCTGTTCATTTTGTCACCATTATCTCTTCCAGTTCCTGAAACTGCACCTTTGATTAGGAATGTTGAGAGCTCAAGTCCCGACACTGTGGAAGTCAGCTGGGATCCACCTCAATTCCCAGGTGGACTTATTTTGGGTTATAACTTAAGGCTGATCAGCAAACATCAAAAATTAGATGCAGGGACACAGAGAACCAGTTTCCAGTTTTACTCTACCTTACCAAATACTATCTACAGGTAAGAATTAAGTGATGCAGAGGAAAATGTAACCAGCATGGCTGCAGGCATGATAATTATTTAAGAAATATGTCTATCAAATAGTTTAAATGTACTTTGAGAAGTGCCACTGACTCCAGGGTGTTGGACAGAAGTCACTGTGGTTTTCCTCAAGCTTATATGCGTATTAGATTATAGCATCCTAAGCAAAAACTTCTCAAGTGTTTCTATTATATTCAGAGCATACTTATAAATATGGGCTAATAAAGACATCACAAACACCATGAATGTCAAATTTTCATTGAATCCAGTATGAAAAAAGTAAGGAGGTAGAGTTCTGTTTAGGTATTTTTATTAATCACCAGGGGAATTACTTTATTATTGTTAGCTTTTCTAGCATTTACTAAGGCCTCTTTAAATTTGGAGAAGAATGGTGGTCGTGCAGATAGCAGAGTTCAGCGTTTGACCTCCATGACCCTGAACTATTCTAGGGGAATGCAAACAAGGATGTGATTGATGGTCATTTTAGTGCTGAGCAGTGGCACCACGTAACTAGACCCATGCGTTGCCACATCGTCCTTTAAATAGAAATGTTATTGCTCCTTCTATTTTTGTCTCATGTTCACACCATGCCATGTGAAACACATCTCTCCAAATTGTTTTTGGAATAGGTTTTCTATTGCAGCAGTAAATGAAGTTGGTGAGGGTCCAGAAGCAGAATCTAATATTACCACTTCATCCTCAGCAGGTATGGCTCAGGCTTGCTCCTTTAGCTACACAGGAATGAGGGTGGCAAGGGTGGTTTCAGAGCCAGGTCACCTGGTAGAACTCAAGACTCACCTCGTCTGCCCAAATGAGTATTATCTTTTGGGTACTTGATAAGTTTTCAATTTAAATTAACCTAAGTATTTAATGAATTGAAGTAGGTGGTTAGATTTAAAGTTTAATATTCAAATTTGGGAATTAAAAATCAGAATAAGAAAGATCAGGTTTTAAAAAAAATGGCCTCAAATCTTTGGTTTTGGTTGAAATTACTAGTGTTTGTGACTCACATTTACTCACTTAGGAGATACATATAACTTTTCTACCCTAATCCCTATTTTAGATTATTTATAATTATTTAATATATATCAGACATCATTTTTCCAGTATCTTTGTTTTTAAATATGTCTGGACTTTAACATTTTATCTTTTACTATATGAGTATTCAATATGCCAAAGTATCTTTTGTTATCATTTTGTAAGCACTCTTTTTTTTTTGGCTTTGGTGTTTTAATGATTACTCCAAGAGACTGAATATTTACTGTATGATATATGTGTGAACAGAATAATAAATGAAAATGCTGTCTAAGAAGTACTGGAAATTTGGGGGAAAACTAATAAAAGATTTTTAAGAACATGCAAAGATTCAGAATTCTAGGAGTCTGTTTTCTATTTTCACTAGAACCCTGTTTGCTGACTTGTCTGCCCCTTACTCTAATCTGTACATGCTTATGCCAAAAGATATTGAATATCATCTATCATCAGCCTTTGGTGTTTTTAGCTGTTCCTAGACTCTAGGAAGGGAGAGATATTTTTATTATGTAAGAAGCACATCCAAAGGATGAGTTAAATATAAAGCAGAGTTGAGGTTGTTGTTACTGTGATTATTGCATAACATTCACTAAATACCCTAAAAATGTTCACCCATGCACCCTGCATCAGTCTCCACTTGAACAGGACATCAAGCAGAGTTCTGCAGCCTTCAAATGCCATTCCTCTAAGAACCTTTCTTCTATCCCAAAGGGAAAGATACTGAAGATAATACAGAAAACCAATGTCTGTTTATATGTGTGCGTTGTGTATAACCCACTCTGGCCTGGGGTGGACCACCTCCACTGAGCCAAGTCTCATGGCTGAAAATAATGAGCTGAGCTGGGGCAAGGCTGTTGACAACAGTGATACATCATGTGATGTCATTTCTGGGTTATATAGGGGCATATAAATATAAATCCTACTTGATTGTTACTGTACTTCCCACCTCCAATCATAAAATAATGTGGATTATACCATAGATGTAATTCCCCAGTGTCCTTCGAGAAAATTTGACCAGCCTCTTTCAAGCACTGGTCCCCTTGGTTTGAAGGGTAATATTGATGTTTTTTGTGTGTGTTAGTGTACCTGTGGTTGGTCTACCTGTCTGCAAATCATGTTGTTGTTTCAGTTCAAGAAGAGGAACAGTGGCTCTTTTTATCCAGAAAAACTTCTCTGAGAAAGAGATCTTTAAAACATTTAGTAGATGAAGCACATTGTCTTCAGTTGGATGCTATATACCATAATATTACAGGTCAGTATGATAGGGAGAAATGATTCCTTAGTGTGCAAAAAAGATTCTAAAAGAAGTACTTGTAGAATAAAAGACAATTTTTGAATATTTCTAGAAAATATTCTCTTAATATCCTAATATATTAAAAGAAATTAGAAGAATATTTTCTTTTAAGATAAAAGATGTCTATTTTAATTTATTGAACATTAAATAAATACATTCTTATTCATATAAGTTTTTTGTCCTGGTTGTTATATAATAATGTATGTGCACTTGCATCGCTCTTCTAGGAATATCAGTTGATGTCCACCAGCAAATTGTTTATTTCTCTGAAGGAACTTTCATATGGGTGAAGAAGGCTACCAACATGTCTGATGTGTCTGACCTGAGAATTTTTTACAGAGGTTCAGGATTAATTTCTTCTATCTCCATAGACTGGCTTTATCAAAGAATGTATTTCATCATGGATGAACTGGTTAGTCTGAGAAGTTAAAGAGGAATGGTGATAGATAGTGCTACTGATATGTACATCTTGGTATATTTAATACTAAACACAATTATTTTATTCAATAAATTCTCAAGTATTTACTATGCTTTATATACTAGGTTATTAATGAATCATAGATTTGGCCTATAGGAGGGTATGGACTTTACCTAGTGCTAGTCCTCATGTAACATTAAATCACCTTTATTCATATCATTTTAGAGTCATGAGTTTATACTAAAGATAATTTATCTTCCATAAGATAGTGGTGGTACCTGTGTTATCATTAGTAATGCTGCTAGTCATGATAAAAGTCAGCATTTAAAATTATATCATAACCAGAGGGAAATTTAGTAGTTCTCCACAAATACAGTAGTACTGAAATTCTTGGAAGACAGTTTTTTTTTTTAGTTGCATAAGGATTATTTTGATCTGATGAAGACACACAGTATTGACATGTTTCAAATTCTACTTCTTTGGAAGGTACAGGCTCATCACAATAAGCAACAGCCATTGCTATGGTTAGAAGCCCATAAACTTAAATATAGCTTAAATGTTAAATATAGTTGAATGCCTCTACAAGCCAGGGAAATAGGCGTTTGTATTGCATTGATGTCAATAATGTATAAGCTCATTAGGATATAGGATATAAAACTGCCGTTTAAGGGTTTTTTTGTTTATCTTGGAGAGTGTTCGGTGCCTAGTACAATTCCAAGCACAGAGCAGATCCTCAGGGATACTTGTTGGCTGAATTGAATGCTATATAGAGAGATGCTAATCCTGCAGGTATATTTCTTATTTTTTAGATATGTGTCTGTGATTTAAAGAACTGCTCAAACATCGAGGAAATTACTCCACCTTCTATTAGTGCACCTCAAAAAATTGTGGCTGATTCATACAATGGGTAAGTGTTAGCCTTGTAAAAATGAATTCTCTTCCATTGGCAATAGTTTTTGAGAAACTTGCTTGTTAATGAAACATTGTAGTACCAGATGAGCCTATCTATGCATCTTATTTTAGGTAAATTTAATTACATCCAGGCAAATTTTTCATTTGGCAGAGCCAGGAGAAAATTTTTTTAAAACATAAATCAACTACTCTAAAGTAATTCCTTTCTCCTTCACGGCCATATATGGGCACATGGGAAAGACTTGTCTGGGAGTCAGGCACCTGGGTTCTAGTCCTGGATTTGCCACTTCTTTATGGTGGAACTCAGAGTCTCATTGCCCTCCTCAGTACTACTTGTGAGAAGCCCCTTTATTGTACCTGTGCCTTTTGCTGAGCCATTCAGCTTTAGTTCATTCCTCTAGTCTGATTCTCACATCTATCAAGGGTCTCCTTAACAAGAAAGCTACTAGCATCCACCTTAGGAGACAGGAACTGATAACTCTGCCTCCTACCCACAAATGAAATGGACACATTGTACCGCAGTGCTGTTAAATTGGAGTAGTACCTCAAGCAAGTAACGTCATGTCTGAGACCACTGGTTTATGAATCCACATAGGGAAGGTAATAATACTTACCCAGTTGGGTTATTTGAGGACAAAATGAGGTTTTCATTGTGAATGTATTTTGTGAACTCCAAATGTATATGAATGTGAAGGATAAACACATAGAAAGTTATTTTGGGGTTATTATTTCTCAGATATGACCAGATAATAACAGATTAGTAACCAATAGGCAAAGCCCATGTTTGTAAGATTAAACTTTTTTTCATTCCTATAGGAATAAAGTTGCTTTCATTTTGAATGAAAAAAAATATAGCTCAGAACATGTTTTTCACAAACAAAGCCTTCTTAAAAAAAGATTGTTCATTGTTGATTTTAAAATCAAGCTTTCTATTCTTATTCATTCACAATTTACTAAGAATTTATTCTAACTTCTTGGGTTTAAGTGAATTACTTAATTATGAAATATTTCAAAACGCTTTGTGATGTAGGACAAAGATCCTCTGGATCTTACTGTTTTCATTTGTAAAGGTCTGCGGTCCTATGAAATGTCACTTTGTTATTGACACTTACACAAAATGACCCATTCTGACGATAATGAACTTTACTCACTAATCAATCATTCAAATGAGATCGGTGAGGTCCTCAGTGGCTCTTTTTCTCCATTAGGATAAAATGGGTTTGTGCTTATATTTTGCAATGTGACTAGGAATGATAGTGATAATTAGTATTTATGCTTAATGTGTGTTTCTAAATGTATTATGTCCAATAATTCACTTAATTTGTATTCAACCCTATGAAATAAGTACTTTTATTATCCTAGTTTTCTAGATAAGGAAAGGGAAACACAGGTTGATTCAGTAATTGTCCAAGATGATACAGCTGTTTTGCGATGGAACCAGTGGAAAAAGTGGAAGCAGACAGGCCCTGGAACAAGAAGTTTTGCTCCAGCGTTTCTTGCTCCACGGCTTGCCTTCTAACCATTTCTCCACACCATGATAGGAGAGTTTCTGTAAAAATCAGCAAGTACCTGTTAGCAATAGTTTGTGTACAGTGGTCCTAACAGACATCGAATGTGTGAAACAGTGTATTGTCCTGGTATTAGAAATATTTTTCTGCATGCTGTTCTTTCTGCACTGCTGAATTATCTCCTCATTGAGGTCAGACTTACTGTAAACCTCTGCTCTTCTTCCTACCACCACTTCCCCACTTCTTTCCACCCCAGCTTCTCCTCCTCACTCCGTCCTCGTCCTCCCATGCACCAAATCTCTTCATCTTCTATTTTTCTTTTTCTTCCTCCCTGCTTCAATATAATTGTAATCTTTACCATGGATATTTTTCCTTTTATCTACTCTGAAATTTCTCCAAATTCCATTAATGATTTTGAATTTGGGAAACAAAAGCAGAAAATTAAGAGCCAAGCTGTTTTTGCTTTTTGCCTGCTACAATCCTTCCTCAGGGAAAAGAATAGCTTCTTATCTCAAAATGGAGCTTATATCTCGACATTATTCTAGCATAGGAGTTTTGAAAACATTGATAAAGATTTGGAATAGACATCAAGGGAAATTAGACCAGAACTAAACAAGGACAAGGAAAATGGTTTGACAGTTGTGATGAGAGGTTGGAATGCTGCCAGTCCTTGGGGTTGGGATAAGAAAAATTTATCAAAGTATACCTCTGTTAGCACCTGTCTCCATAATCACAAATTGTAAATTAGCTACATCCATATTAATGGTTTTGTATTTTGGTTAAAATGTTATTTACGTATTTCATTGTCGATGAAATATTTTGGTGGTATGTTTGCTTTTTCATTATTAAAATAACCTGCCTCATTACTGTGAGGTTTGACTTTAAACTAGATGTGCTTCTCTAATTCTTTCATTGGCTTCTTTCTCCTGATTGCTGGGTGGTCCTGCTTCAGTCTTGTTTGGGGCATTTCTTTGTGGTTTATAAAATGGTAGCTCTATTGCCTGAATCAATTGTAGATTAAAAAAAAATTAGTCCACTGCAAATGCAAAGTAGTCATGCTAGATATTATGACAAAATGATAACTGTGCAACTAGAAATGGCTTAAATGTTTTGCTTTCTTCCATTTATCACTCAGAATACATGAGAAAAATTTACTGATAAAATTAGACTTAAGGATGTGTGTTTTTTGGAGGAAGGTATTTTATAGTAAATACCATATTTAGCCATGTGATTTCTATATAGTATGTTTTTCTTTAAAAATTTGAAAGACCATTCCTGGCCGGACATGGTGGCTCATGCCTGTAATCCCAGCACTTTGGGAAGCCAAGGTGGGGAGATCACTTGAGCCGAGGAATTCAGGACTAGCCTGGGCAATATGGTGACACCCTGTCTCCGCAAAAGATACAAAAATTAGCCCAGTGCAGTGGCACGCCTGTGGTCCCAGCTACTTGGGAGACTGAGGTGTGGGAGGATCACTTGAACCCAGGAGGTTGAGGCTGTAGTGAGCTGTGATTGCATCACTGCACTCCAGCCTGGGTGACAGAGTAAGACATTGTCTCAAAAAAAGGAGACCCTTTCTGTTTTTTATTTTTTGATTTCTTAAAACAAGAACAGAAGGCCAAACACTGTATGTTCTCACTCATAGGTGGATGTTGAACAACGAGAACACATGGACTCAGGGAGAGGAGCATCACACACTGGGGCAGTTGGGGGGGTAGGGGAGAGACAGCGGGGGTTGGGGAGGGAGGGAAGGGTGGGGAGGGATAACATGGGGAGAAATACCAGATATAGTATGCACCTAAAGTAAAATAAATAAATTTTTTAAAAATCACTTATAATAATTAAGAGACTAAACATTAGAAGTGAGGCTGAAATTTTTAATGTTCCAACTTGTAACAAACAAATAGAGTGCATCTTAAGTAATTACATTTTTGCACCTTAGAAAATCCTGTACTTAGCAACATCAGGGATACATAGTTCTGATTGTGCAACAGAGTAAAGCAATTAGCTGAGGAGGTTACTCATCCACCTTTGCATTGAATCTCATGAGTTTTCTTTTGTTCCTATGTCAGGTATGTCTTTTACCTTCTGAGAGATGGCATTTATAGAGTAGACCTTCCAGTGCCATCTGGCCAGTGTGCAGAAGCTGTGCGTATTGTGGAAAGTTGCAAGTTAAAGGACTTTGCAATCAAGCCACAGTCCAAGCGAATCATTTACTTCAATGACACCGCCCAAGTCTTCATGTCAACATTTCTAGATGGCTCTGCTTCCCATATCATCCTACCTCGCATCCCTGTTGCTGATGTAAAAAGCTTTGCTTGTGAAAACAATGACTTCCTTGTCACAAATGGCAAGGTCATTTTCCAGCAGGATGCTTTGTCTTTTAATGAGTTCATCGTGGGATGTGACCTGAGCCACATAGAAGAATTTGGGTTTGGTAACTTGGTCATCTTTGGCTCGTCCTCCCAGCTACACCCTCTGCCAGGCCGCCCGCAGGAGCTTTCAGTGCTGTTTGGCTCTCACCGGGCTCTTGTTCAATGGAAGCCTCCTGCCCTTGCCATAGGAGCCAGTGAGTGCTCTGTCCCCAGGGTGGTTACTGGCCTTGCTGGAATAAGAGGAAGGCTTGAACTGCTTGGTGTTATGATTCCATTTTGAGAGCTCTAGTGGTTATTCAGTCATCAACAAGAAGCAGCTACTTGGCTTAAAAAAAATTGTATACATTTGTTCTGCATTTATTAGTTTTGCATTACGAGAGTATCTATATTTTCCATGTATATCCCAATAGAATAATTTGAACATTTATTGAGTGTCTGCTAAGAACCAAGCATGGACTTTCTAGTCAGGACAAACAGCCAGGGAGATAGAATGCTTGGGTTGAGATTTTGTGTGCCATTGAAAGCTTGCATGAATTTGAGCAATTCCCTAAAACTCTCTGGACTCGAATCTCCATCTATAGAGAGAGGTAGTGTGTGTGTTGGGTAAGCAGGTGGGCTCTGGAGTCAGCCTGGATGGATTCAAATGCTTGTCTTGCCATTTGTTAACAGAATGACCCTGGGCAAGTTACTAAACCACTCTGTGCCTCAGTTTCCACAACTGGAAAACGAGAATATTATATCTTTTAATGAAACTGTCATACAGACAAAATTAAAATACATAAGTAGAGCACTTAAAATAGTATCTTGCACAAAGATCAGCAAACTTTTTCTGTAAAGGAAAGGCCAGATAGTAAATATTTTTATTTACTTTGTGGTTCAGATGGTCCCTGTCATAGCTACTCAGCTCTGCCATTATAGTGTGAAGACAGCCTTAGATAACATGTAAATGAATAACTGCGGCTGTGTTCTGGTACAACTTTATTTATAGAAGCAGTGGGCCAGGTTTGGCCTGTGAGTGGAGTTTGCCAACCTCTGGTCCCCTAGATAATAGTAAGTATGTAGCAAGCATTGGCTGTTTTTGGCTGTAGAACAAAGTTAATTATGTATGTTTGCTGCATATCTCAAAGATGGCTGAGAATGAATAGGTGATTTTTTTTTATTGATTGAGCTTCTTGGAGGAAGGTACTATACAAACAGTAGTGATTACCTTAGAGATTCATCATTAAGAATTTTTTATTAAGAGCCTGATTATATCTGTTAGTTTTGTAGAGAACCTCTCTGACAATTATGTGTAGCAAGCCTGTAGCTTTGACTGAAGGACAGTCCTATGTATTGGGAATCCTGTCTTCTTCAATGCAGCAAAACGAGCAGCATGAGGAATGAACACTGTCCCGGCCTCATCAACAAACCGTCCCTGATGATTATCAGGGTAGCGGATATTACTGCTCAGTTGCTCTACCTTTTGAGATGAGGCTGTAGGTGAATTTATTGAGAATCCTTGGTTTGCCCTTACAGACGTCATCCTGACCAGTGATATTGTTGAACTCTTTGAATCAGGCCCTTCTGCCTGGCAGAACTGGACCTATGAGGTGAAAGTATCCACCCAAGACCCTCCTGAAGTCACTCGTATTTTCTTGAACATAAGTGGAACCATGCTGAATGTACCTGAACTACAGAGTGCTACAAAATACAAGGTTTCCGTGAGAGCAAGTTCTCCAAAGAGGCCAGGCTCCTGGTCAGAGCCTTCAATGGGTACTACCCTGGTGCCAGGTAAGAAAATGTTCTGGATTTAGGGAGTGACTCTCACAAAAATAGGCATAGCTGAGTGTCCTTTAAATTTCCTTGCCTTGGGTGTAAAGGAATTAGAATGAGGGTGTATTGACCTCTTGAATTTGTGTTTGAGTAAACACATATTGAATATGTATTTATTTTCTGAGATTAGGAAAGCAAATAAAACATTGTGTGATATTTAATTAGTGTTTCTAACCTGCTGCTTTAAATTTTCCAAGACCTTTTTAGGAAACACTATAATTGATTCTTTATGGGTTTCTTTTTTCTCATGGTTTATTAAGCAGTGGTGTCCCTGAACTCTGAAGGTCTTGCTGAGAGAAGTTGAGGGGCTGTGAATTATGCTGAATTCCATCCTCTTAGCTGAAAAGGAATGGAAAGATGATTATACCATTTATGCTGCTATTGTCACAATTGCCTCTGCGTGCTCTGAATGAGACCATGACAAACAGTAGTCAAAGCCACCTCAAAAAAAATTCTGCAATGATCAAGACACTGTCATAGAGGCAATCTCACCATGCGTTTTTCTTCAAGTTTCAAAAATTTTTGTGAAAATCAGAAAGTGTGTTTAATGGGATCATTCTTGTTACACAAATCCTTTTATATAATTATTCATATCCTTTTATAGAACTTTTCAGAGTGTTGACATTCTTTTACTTTATAAAGAAAATCTTAAGATATAAGACATAGATGTAAGTATATAAGGTATCTTTAAAGAGTTTGCTTTCCGTGATATTTCTTTTAATTTCTTTTTTACCCAACAGCTACTGAGCCACCATTTATCATGGCTGTGAAAGAAGATGGGCTTTGGAGTAAACCATTAAATAGCTTTGGCCCAGGAGAGTTCTTGACCTCTGATATAGGAAATGTATCAGGTAAACACCAAGTCCTCTGTTCACTTGGATGACAGATTTCTACTCATAACACTTCCTACATCATTCAATAAAGCAAAAGAATAGGGTATTTTGGTATTAGGTCAATAGTGAAAGGAAAAAATATTGATTGAACTGTACTGCCAGTGATTGTGTTAGGAGAATGTCAATTCTTAATTAGGAATGGCATTTATTAAGTCACAAAATGTGAGGTTGTTTCTAGTTTTATGCCCACCAGCAAGGCTTTGATGTAAGGCTCACATATTAATCTACCAGTCATCTCACATTAACAGCCTATCTTGTTCCACTGAGACAGTTATACTTAAAGATAATTTACTATGAGTTTGCTAGAAGACAGGAGCAGAAATTGCTGCATAGAGTTCTGAATAAGGTATAAGGAACAATTGGTTGACAAAAAGGATTGTTAAGTAATAAATGGGTAATTTCCTTGGAAGGCTTTAGAAGGAAGAAAAGACTTCATTCTAGGATGGTATCATAGTGATCTCACCTGAAGATGATGTCTTCCATAGTTATCTAACTGTTTATTGATTTATTTGACCATTTAAAGTACAACAGCATTTCTGACTAACATAGGAGCCGGATGTAAGTAAATGTAGCACCAGTGGAGAGAATGCCACTTTGGTGTTGGCTGAGTCTGGGCTCCCTCTCGATATATGTGTGAGCCCTCAGGCAGAACACATGATCTCACCTTGTCTCAGGTTTACCATCTCAAAAATGGGGATAATTCCTACTTCATAAATTTATTTTGGGCATTAAGTGAGATCTGCAAAGTGCCTGGGACAATATTTGGCAAATAGGAGATGCTTGACGTGTATTAGTTGTTCTGCCCAGTTCCAGGGGTTAAGATTTTGGGATAACATTACTGAAATATTCTTGACAGATCCTTAAAGTTCTAGTGAATATATATCAGTGTGTTCTTTAAAATTATGTTGAGGTGCAGATGTGATTTATTGCCTCAGTATGTTTTTGTTGGTATGTGTGAAAAGTAACTGCTAATACTTCACTTTGTTTTGAGACATGGATTGGTATAACAACAGCCTCTACTGCAGTGACACGAAAGGTGATGTTTTTGTGTGGCTGCTGAATGGGACGGATATCTCAGAGAATTATCACCTACCCAGCATTGCAGGAGCAGGAGCTTTAGCTTTTGAGTGGCTGGGCCACTTTCTTTACTGGGCTGGAAAGACATATGTGGTGAGTTAAAGCATGGCATTCTGGGTGCTCTAGAACAATATTTACTTCAGCAACTTGCACACCAATTTCATTTTTAAAAAATATTTGTGTACCACTTGTGTTATTATCTATTTAATGCTTATCTTTAACCAACTCACTTAAAAAACATTTTTTTTTGAGACACAATTTTACCCTACCGCCCAGGCTGGAGTGCAGGGGTGTGATCTCGGCTCAGTGCAAGCTCTGCCTCCCAAGTAGCTGGGATTGCAGGCACGTGCCACCATGCCGGCTAGTTTTTGTATTTTCAGTGGAGACAGGATTTCACCATGTTGGCCAAACTGGTCTTGAAATCCTGACCGCAAGTGATCTGCCTGCCTCCATCTCCCACCGTGCTGAGACTACAGATGTGAGCCACTACGCCTGGCCCCATATCCTTTTTAAAATGTGTTTTTGTGTAAATTAAATTTGTTATCACTATTTGTTGAACTAGTCCTTTTTTTCCCCAATAATAGTTTAAAATAAATACGTAAACATGCTCACCTGAGGGTTGGTGTCTTGGCAGGAACATGGCATGCTCCAAAGTCATGATTCAAGGAAGCTAAATGAAGAGACATTTTCAAAAGCTAGGGAAAATGAACAAATGATGGTGAAGTATCCTCACGGTTTGCAAGTGTGGGAAGATATAAGTCTAGGTTTGAAGAGGCAAGGGGAAGAAGTAGAAAAACCTGGTGGGGGCTGTGACTGTAGGAGAGTATCTGATATGAACTGTGACTTTAGGCACAGAAGCCGGCACTATCAAGATGCATGGTTTGGCAAGGAGACAGCTAACGGAATAACAACCCCTACCCCTCCTTCCTGCTGCCCTCTGATATGCCAGTGCTTCCATTGGCTGAACCTCACCAGAACCCAGGCAACAACCCATCAGCCTAGCAGATGAAGTCCATAGATGTCGGCCTCTTGTGTGGCACTGAGTAGGGTGGAGAAGGGTGGAGATTAGACCTAGAGGCAAAATAAAGACATCCAGCACACCTGTGGAGTGATATACTTTGAAGAGAAAACTGATGGTTAGTGACAAGAACATTGGCCTGACAGATCAAGAAATATGGTATTGAAATCATTTTTAATCAGGAAAGTACATGCTGTCCATTCATTTATTTGTCCAGCAATCATTTGTCTACCACCAATGTGTTGAAAGCCTTGAAAGAAGGCAAAGTAGGTGAATATAAAATAAATAGACAACATGTCCTTTATTGTGTAGAGTTCAGAGATTTTTTTACTGTGTCCAGTGTTGTGCAGCCATCATCAGTTGTCCCTGCTCTTCTGATGAGATAAAATACATATATGAAATAAAGAAGCATATGAAGCAATGCATTTAGAGACAAAGCAATATGGTATAATCTGAATTCATAAGTGCCAAAGATGTGCAACTAGAATGAAATTGAGTGGGGTTAATCAGAGAATGCTCCCTCAAATGGGTTAGATTAAAAGTACTTTTGAAAAAGGAAACATAAGAGTGGACATAAAAACCAGTTTTAAGTATTTTAAAAAATCTCTTATAAAAGTGTTTAACTCCAGGACAAATTGTTTAACTTTAACCCACTTTACCTGTGAAAAAATAGGGAATACAAATCCTTCCCAAGTTTAATATGAGGATTACAGGAGTTTATATTTTAAAGATAAAAAAAGTACAGTGCTTGGCACATTATTGGTACTCAATAATGAAATATTAGGGAACTACAGTGATAGAGAAGAGCAAGGAGAGCTGTCATCATTTATAAGGACAGAGACATCTTTTTTTTGGGAGTCTAATCAAATGTATTCTTATCTAGCAGTGTTTACATTTTCTGCACATATAATTAGGAACAGCAGTCATTCGTATGCAAAATAAATTTACTTCCCTTCTCTTTGGAGGCATGTGAAGAGATAAGCCCCATTAGGGCAGGTGCCATGCCTATTTCCTTGTTACTATGTTTCCAAGACTTAGCACACTACTCAGCACATAGTGCCAATAACTATTTGTGGTTGAATGAATGAATGGATTAATCAAGCAATTTATTAATGATTGCAATAAATTATTCAGAAATAACAGTATCCCTTGAAAGCCATTAACTGACCATACAATTATGCTTTTTAGATACAAAGGCAGTCTGTGTTGACAGGACACACAGACATTGTGACCCATGTGAAGCTGTTGGTGAATGACATGGTTGTGGATTCAGTTGGTGGATATCTCTACTGGACCACACTCTATTCAGTGGAAAGCACCAGACTAAATGGGGAAAGTTCCCTTATACTACAGGCACAGCCTTGGTTCTCTGGGAAAAAGGTGACAAATGAAAAGATCTGATCATTTAGTAATACTAGATAACTCTATAGTTATGATAATACTGTCTCTTGCTTATTTTGAGTAGTTAAAGCAGACTCCTAAAAAAAAAACACTGTGTTGGTAAGATCTTGGTATAACGAAGATTTCTGTTATTTGAAAAACAAACAAACAAAAAACCTTATTTGATTGATCATAATTGAAAGCCTTATTTAATGGTCATAATTGATTATATAGATTCAAATACACTATGGAGATTTTTGTAGTTTGCTTTATTTTGAGTGAACCCAACTTAAAAACATTTTAATTTATTAGTTTATATAGTCTTAAGGAGTTCTGTTGAATATTTTAGAGCTTCAAATCAGGTGGTAATTAGGCATTTTACTATTTTCAATCAGTTTTGGGTACTGACTATTCTAAAAACTGTTTCTAAAAACCTAGGCAAATTATTTGACTTCTCTGTGTCACTTTCCTTATCTGAAAAATGGAACTATTAACTATTATTCTACCTCCTAGGGTTGTTATAAATATTATATGAGATAATTCGTGAGAAGGAGTAGGAATAGTTTCAGGTACAAATGTACATGCTCGGTAATTATTATTACTCAACTTGCAAAATATGCCCTATATAGGAATGTTTCTAAAGCAAATGTTACTTGTACTTATTCAGCTTCTACAAGCAATACCTATTTTTCTTGAACCTGTTTACCCACTAGATATTTTTTTCTGATTATGATAGCGACATATTTCTACTGTAGAAAACTTGAAAATTGCAGAAATGCATTAAGAATAAATAAATCATTCACACTACTTCTACCTAATACATCCCTTAAGATTTTCTTATTTTAAGTCATTTTTTCTGCAGAGAGAAAATATACATAATACAGATTACCAGATAATTTAAAAAATATATGCATATATATATTTATATATACGAACTAATGGTTGAGTCACTTGATCTCCAATTCCAGTAACATACATGGGCCATAAATTTCCCAGGATATTTAAAGAGACATGATTTGCATTACATGGATTATAACACAGACATTTAAAAGAGATAAAAATTTATGTACCATATCCAAAGATTAATCATTCTTGTCAAATAGTAAAAAGGTCCCTTAATTCTATCTTGGAGTCACTTGAATCTGAATATCAAGAAACCATATTTTTGTTTCTCAAATATAATTGTTAGGGAAAAGCATTTTCATTTTTGTAAAAACATATTGATAATATTATCTCTAGAGTAACTTCTACTCTACCTCAGTGACTTTGTCAGTAATCTTCCCAGTGTTCTGATATGGTTGTTTGAGTACTCTCACCAATCAGGAGAAAGCTCTGGACTGATCTTGGGACTTTCTTATAAATGAGTGAGTCATTCAATTTCTCATCATGTTTGGGGGAAATTCATCCTTCTTACTCCTCTTTAAATCCCCACTCCAAACACTTATACACTGAAGATGGGAATATAAATTAATACAACTTCTATGGAAAACAGTGAAGAGATTTCTTAAAGAACTAACAGTATTTCTTCCATTCCATCCAGCAATTGCACTACTGGGTATCTCCCCAAAGGAAGGGAAGTCATTATATCAAAAAGACACCTGCACACATATGTTTATGGCAGCACAATTTGCAATTGCAAAGATAGGGAACCAACCTGAGTGCCCATCAACTGATGAGTGGGTAAAGAAAATGTGGTATAATTACACCATGGAATACCACTCAGCCATAAAAAAGAAGGAAATAATGCAGCAACTTGGGTAGAGCTGGAGCCATTATTCTAAGTAAAGTAAATCAGGAATGGCAAACCAAATACTGTAAGTTCTCACTTACAAGTGAGAGCTAAGACATGGGTATACAAAGCATACAGTGTGATATAATAGACTTTGGAGACACAGAAGGAGGGACAGTGAAAGTTGAGTTAGGGATTAAAAAATGCTTCATTACATTGGGCACATTTTACACTACTCAGATGACTGGTGCACTAAAATCTCAACCTTTACCGCTGTACAATTCATCCATGTGACCAAAAGCTACCTGTACCCCAAAAAGCTACTGAAATTAAAAATATACATATATTAAAAGCAAAAGAATGGAAATTAAGAAAAAACAAAACAAAACAAAACTTCTCTCCAAATCCTCTCCCAGATTGTCAAATGCTGTTGTTGCCTTTGGAAATCTGTATTGTGGTTCCATGGTTTGACATCTAATCTGTCTGACTCCATTAGTGCCAGTGGCTGTTTTGAAGGCAATGCATTTTGCATCCGGCAAAGCTCTCCATTTGTCTCTTGTTCACTTATATCATGTACAGATTTATTATGCAGTAAGAATATGTTTTGTAATCAGCAGATATAATGAAATACAGTCAGCCAATTATTTATAAAAGTCCCAATTATTTGTGTGATAAAAAAAGAATGAACAAAGTAAGAGATTCTTCTAAGGTAGAGAGATAACTTTTGCCACATCTGATGAGCTGAACTCACAGCATATGGTACACTTTACCATAGAATTAAAATTGAACCTGAAGGTTTTAGCTTAGATCAGAGAGGTTTGTATATAAGGTTTGGAACACCCTCTGACTGTTTAAATATGAAGCTGCTGACTGCTGCAGAAAAATGGGATGATGACCCAACACCTACATTTTACTTAGAATTGGAATAGTTTGTTGTACTCCAGCAAAAAAAAAATTGTAGAATCTTTTTAAAATAGATAAAAATAGACTTAATTTGTAATGTAGAAACTCTAGTGCATCTCATTGTAAATAACCAAACAAGATTAACCTTAAAAAAAAAAAGATTTATTGAAAAAAATCAATAAATCTTTCTTAACATGGAGCAAGGACATAATTCAACTCTTAAAAGGCTGGAAATTGCCAGAATAGATTTTTGCCTTCTGGAGAATAAGTTGGTTGAATTTTCCTCAAAATAAAAGGCTGTGATTTATATGACAACTGAAAGGTTTTTGCCGCCATATACCTTACAACTGCTTCTTTGTAGCAGAGTAACTTATCAGGAAGAACTTTTGGTTCTTAGATACCTTATTGAAGTCTTTTTCACATTTTTCACTGGCTCATCATTTTTGTTTAAATGCTGTTGTATCTTGCTAAAGATGTAGTCGTCAACTTTAATTCTATTGGGGATACTTCATAGCTTCTAGATATATTATAGGGAGATTCCACTGCTCTGAGATCAGGTTACTGGCAATCTTAGCAATATTTGTAAAGCCAAAGAAAGCAAAAACAGGATTTTTGGGTAGTAACTTCTGTCTAATATATTCTATGCCATAGGAAAAGCAGCTTTTCCTCAGGCCTCACCTAGAAAACTGGATGTAAAATTAAGATATACATTGCAACAAGAAAGCAAAGAGTAGTAAGAAGTGGTTCTCATATGTCATCTGGGAGTAGGACTTTATATACACATTACTGTTCAATTTTAACATAAACATCCTGTGTGTATGATCTTTTTAAAGTGTATGAGAATGTTTTGGGTTGCAATTAATAGAAAACACAATTCAAAATAGTTTAAAACATTGGTGCCATGTTGGAATTACCTGTGAAGTTTTAAAACCTACTGGAGCCAAGGTTCCATACCCAGCAATCATAATCTAATAGAGTGCAGCCTGGGAATAGAGATTTTTTTTTAAAGTCCACAGATCATTCTAATATGCAGCTATGTTTGATAACAGGTTTAAACAATAACAAAATTCATTGGCTCATGTTGCTAAAGAAGCCAGAGTTATCACTGTCTTCAGGCAAGCTTGACACATGCTCAGCATTTCAGATTCAGTAGCTCTGGCGTGTGATAGATAATTTGTATGTGTTCCAAGTTTCCAGGTGATGCTGTTGCTGCAGGTCTGAGCATCATATTTTGATAATTACTGGAGCTAAGTACATAAAAGTGAATAGTATACTTATTGCCTTTTTGTGGAATTTTAAGGCACCAGTGTTTATATCCAAGTAACATAGTAATAAGCATAATCATATAACTTTTATATTCAGAAAAAAGTAAAAATTACTGAGTTTATTATTTCAAAGAGGATGTTAATGAGAAATCTATAGCTTAAGTGTGACCTGCTCACAAAGATATGCTTCAAACATATGGTTTGGTTTATTTTCTTACCTTACTTTCTCTTTAGGTAACTGCTCTAACTTTAGATCTCAGTGATGGGCTCCTGTATTGGCTGGTTCAGGACAGTCAATGTATTCACCTATACACAGCTGTTCTTCGGGGACAGAGGTAAGTAGGGTCCCTCAAAGGCAACTGATTGAGAAGAAAACTTGTCCCTAAGTCATAAATGATAATGCATGAAAATTCATTTATTCGTTCAGTAAACATTTCTGGTTATCCACTGTTTGCAGGCATTGGGCTTGTAGGGGAAAGAGGTTTGTAAACAACTAGTTACAGCAGAATATGGTAAGTGTTGTGATGGGGTATGAAGAGAGTACAGAATAGACACTCAGGAGAATGCTGTTCAAGAGCCCAGGAAGTGTATGGATAAGCTTTTCTGTTCCTTCACAACATAGAGTATACATTATGGAATGAAGGAAGAGCTCTTCCTGTGATGTCTTAAATAAAAACCAGAGGTTGAAAGGGACCACATGAATTATCTCCTTGATCTGCATCCTCAAACATATCCCCCTGTCTTGCTCTTGTCAGTATCTCTACATCTTCAACATTAGCATTGTCATACTTTAAAAATAAATTTTACACTTTTGTTCTAAAAATTAGTTATAGTATACATAATGTTAAATGTTCAGATCTTAAGTGTTTTATTACGTCAGTTTAGACAAATGCATTTTGAGACATAGAAAGTATCCATCATCACAAAAAATTCTTGTGCTCTTTCCCAATCACTCTGCTCCCATCCAGAAATTTGTATTTTTTGTGTCTGGCTTCTTTTACTTGACATAAAATCTTTTGTGATATATCCATGTTATGTGTGGTAGTTTTTCCTTTTTATTGCTGAGTAGTATTCCATTGTGTGAAGATACCACTGTCTGTGTATCCATTCTATGCATGTCTTGATGGACATTTTAATTGGTTTCTAATTTTGATTATCATGTATAAAACTGAATATTTGTATACAAGCCTTTTTGTGGATATGTACATGGGTAAATACCTAGTAGTAGAATTGTTGGGTGATAAGGTAGATAGATGTTTATATTCTTAAGTAATTGCCAAACAATTTTTCGAAATGTTTGTGCCATTTTATATTCCCATAAAAATGTATAAGAATTGTGGTTCTTCCATATCCTTCCAACAGTTGGCTTTGGCAATCGTTTTTATGTTCACCATATTTTGGTGTGTGGAGCAGTAAATATTGGGATTTTAATTAGCACTTCCCTGATGACTATCAATTTTGATCACTTTTTCATTTGTTATTGGCCATTTATATATCCTCTTTTATGATGTGCCTGTTCAAGTATTTTTCTCCTTTTTAAATGAGTTGCCTTTTTATTATTGAGTTGTTCTGTATATAAGCACTTTGTCGAAATATGTGTTGTGAATATTTTCTCTCAGTGTTTAGTTTATCTGCTTACTTTCTTGGTGATGTGCTTTGATGAGCAGAATTTGATTTTGATTAATTCCAATTTGTGCATTTTCTATATTCTGTCCTTTCTGTGTAGGACGAAATCTTAGCCTATCCCAAGGTTGCAAAGATTTTACACTGTATTTTTTCTAGGAGTTTTATTGTTTTAGCCTTCATGATTAGATCTATGATTCACCTTAAATTTATTTTGGGGTATGGTCTGAGATATGGGTTAAAGATTTCTTTTTTTCCTTTCTATAGGGATACCCGGTTGTTCTAGCACCATTTGCTGAAGAGATTTTCTCTTTTTTTCTTTAATTGCTTTGGGACCTTTATTGAAAATAATTTGACTGTGTATGTCTGGGTCTATTAACGGACTCTCTATTCTGTTCCTTTGATATATTTGTCTATTCTTTTTGCCAGTACTATATTGTTCTGATTAGTAGAGAAATTTAGAGAAAAACTTAAGGATAGGCAAGATTCAGTCTTCCAACTTTGTTTTTCTTTTCCAATATTTTTATTTTGGCTATTCTTGATCTTTTGCCTTTCCAAACAGATTTTAAAATCATCTCACTAATTTCTAGAATAAATCCTGCTGGAATTTTGACTTCTTTTCAGTTTAGGGAGAATGAATATCTTAAAATATTGAATCTTCTAATCAATGAAAATGGTGTCTCTCTTCCACTTATTTAGGTTTTCTTTAATTTCACTCAGCAATGTTTTATAACTTTTAGCATAGATGTCTAACATGTATTTTATTAGGTTAATGGCTAGGTATCTAATTTTTTGATGCTTTATATATGTTATTTTTAAAAATTCCATTTTCTAAATGTTCATTAGTAGTGTGGGAAAATACAGTTGCTTTTTGTATATTGACTTTGTGTCTTATACATTATTAACTTCATTTATATGTCCTAGCAGATTTCTTCTGGAATACTTTATAAGAATTAGTCTTAAAAATGACTTAGGAAGCATTCTCTCCTCAATTTTTTTGAAAGCATTTGTATAGAATTGCTATTAATTCTTCTTTAGTTTTGATAAAATCCACAAGTGAATTCATCTAGACCTGAAGTTTTCTTTGTGAAAAATTGTTTGATTACAAATTCAATATTGTTTAAGGATTAAGGCTATTTATTTTTATTTCCAGTTTTGACAATTCATGTTTTCAAGAATTTGTCATTTTGCATGAGTTGTCAAATTTAATATCATCTTATTATCATTTTAATACTTGTAGGGTCTAGAGTAATATTCTTTTATACTTCTGCTATTGGTACATTTTTTTTGTGATCACTCCTGCTAAATGTTTATCAGATTTATTCATCTTTTCAAATAATCTGTTTCTGGTATTGTTGATTTTTTTCTATTTTGTCAATTTTTTATTTCATTAATTTCCAATCTTATTTTTATTATTTTTCCTTTACTACTGATTTTAGATGTAATTTTCTGTTCTTTTTCTAGCTTTTTAGAGTGAAAAGAGAGGTCATTGTTTTTATATGATTCCACTCACTGGCATTTAAAACTATGAGTTTCTTTTAAGGTCTATATTAGTTGTATTTAACAAATTTTGGTATGTCTCCAACTATGATTGTAGATTTGTCTATAGTTCTTTCTGGTTAATGTATTTGGGTGCTTTATATTTAGTTATTGGTTATTTATATACTTGATTATATTGCCTTTTTATTATTACAAAATACTCCTATTCATCTATGCTAATACTCTTCATCTTAAAGATTCCTTTGTCTGATATTAGTATGGCCACACAGGCTTTCTTTTGCTTAGTGTTTGTATAGTACAACTATTTCAATTTCTTTATTTTTTAAACTTTTTGAGTATTTACGTTCATTTTTTTATTTGTTGTTGGGTTTTAAATTTTTATTTTAGTTTAAGGGGTACATGTGCATTTAGGTTCTATAAGAAAAATAGTGTATCCTGAGGGTTTGGGATACAGATTGTCACCCAGGTAACAAGCATATTACGCAATAGGTAGTTTCTCTTTTTTAAAATTTTATTTTTTAGTTCAATAGGTTTTTGAGGAACAGGGAGTGTTTGGATATATGGATAAGTTTTTAGCGGTGAATTTTGAAATTTTGGTGTACTCATCACCGGAGCAGTGTACACTGTACCCAAAGTGCAGTTTTATCTCTCACCCTTCTCCCACCCTTTTCTCCAAATTCCCAAAGTCCATTGAGTCATTCTTATGCCTTTGCATCCTCATAGCTTAGCTCCCACTTATGAGTGAGAACATACGATGTTTGGTTTTCCATTTCTGAGTTACTTCACTTAGAATAATGGTCTCAAATTCCATCCAGATTGCTATGAATACCATGATTTCTTCCTTTTTATGGCTGAGTGGTATTCCATTTTATATATATATGCCACATTTTTAAAATTCACTTATAAGTGGGCATTTGGGCTGGTTTTGTATTTTTGCAATTGTGGATTGTGCTGCTATAAACATGCATGTGTATATATCTTTTTCATATAGTGACTTCTTTTCCCCGGTGGGATACTCAGTAGTGGGATTGCTGGATCAAATGGGAGGTCTACTTTTAGCTCTTGAAGGCATTTTCACACTGTTTTCCATAGTGGTTGTACTAGTTTACATCCCCACCAGCAGTGTCAGAGTGTTCCCTTTTGACCACATCTATGGCAACATCTATTTTTTAAAAATTTTTTTATTATGGCCACTTTTCAGGAGTAAGGTGGTATGGCATTGTGGTTTTGATGTGCATTTCTCTGATAATTAGTGATGTTGAGCATTTTTTCATATGTTTGTTGGCCATTTGTATATCTTCTTTTGAGAATTGTCTATTCATGTCCTTAGCTCACTTTATGATGAGATGGTTTGTTTTTTTCTTGTTGATTTGTCTGAGTTCCTCGTAGATTCTGGATATTTGTCCTTTGTCAGATGTATAGTTTGTGAATATTTTCTCTCACTCTGTGGGTTGTCTGTTTACTCTGCGGATTATTATTATTTTTTTTTTTTGCTGCACAGAAGCATTTAGTTTAATTAAGTCCCATCTATTTATCTTTGTTTTTGTTGCATTTGCTTTTGGGTACTTTGTCATGAAGTCTTTGCCTAAGCCAATGTCTAGAAGGGTTTCTTTGATGTTATCTTCTAGAATTGTTAAGGTTTCAGGTCTTAGGTTTAAGTCTTTCATCCATCTTGAGTTGATTATTGTATAACATGAGAGTTGAAAATTTTGTGTAAGGTTAGAGTTGAGAATTTTCTACATGTGGCTTGCCAAACTATCCCAGCACTATTTGTTGAATAGGGTATCCTTTCCCTACTTTATGTTTTAGTTTGCTTTGTCAAAGATTAGTTGCCTTAAGTAATTGGCTTTATTTCCAGGTTCTCTATTCTGTTACTTTGATATATGTGCCTATTTTTATACCAGTACCATGCTGTATGGTGTGTGTCTATAGCCTTATAGTACAGTTTGAAGTTAGGCAATATGATTCCTCCAGATTTGTTCTTTTTGCTTAGTCTTGCTTTGGCTATGGGGCTCTTTTTTGGTTTCACATGCATTTTAGGATTGTACTCTCTTGTTCTATGAAGAATTATGCTGGTATTTCAATGGGAATTGCATTGAATTTGTAGATTGCTTTTGACAGTATGGTAATTTTTACAACATTGATTCTACCCACCAATAAGCATGGGATGTGTTTCCATTTATTTGTGTCATCTATGATTTCCTTCAGCAGTATCATGTAGTTTTCCTTGTAGAAGTCTTTAATCTTCTTAGGTATATTTGTGGATATTTTTTCTTTTGTAAAGGGGTTGAATTATTGATTTGATTTTCAGCTTGGTCACTGTTGGTGTATAGCAGTGCTACTGATTTGACATTAATTTTGTATCCTGAAACTTCACTGATTCATTTATCAGCTTTACTTTTTTTTGGTAAATAGAAAAACTCCAAGTCATGGAGACTCTGAGAAAGGAGTGTTTGTATGTGTCTATCTATCTATCTATCTATCTATCTATCTATAGATATAAATATATACCTATATATACACATGCATCCATATATATCCACATACATTCATATACATATATGTATATATGGATGTGTATATATGTATATGCATGTGGATATATGTAGATATATATGTGTGTATATATCCATATATATATATATATACACATATATAATGCATATAAACACATAAACACAATTCTGATTGATCAGTTACTTTACATCAACTATGGTACACAGCTCTAGCTAGTTTCCTACCTGTGAATCAGAAGAAATGGATTATTTCTTTCCTTAGAACTTAAGGTACTGACAATCTGATTGCCAAAATAAGTTGTCTAAAGTAAGACACAGACAATGTTCAAAGCAATAGTGTCATGAAAGATCATAGTTCATTCTCTGCATTCTCTCTGTATATGCCAAAGAGCTGGTTTCTTTAAGAGTCTAGCTCCTCAAGCATCCACAGATTCAATATCAAGTAGAGGAATGAAGTTCCTTCTTAAAAAATGTATTTCCTCATCTTAAGGTTAGTAATATATCCTTGAATGTATGCACAGTGGAATATAGTAGCTCCCAGTGAAATGACAGAAAGGGTAAGTACTTTTGCCCTCCAAGTAAGTCTTGTCTTTTAATCCTATCAGGAAAAAAAAAAAGGAGTTATATATAGAGATTGGGATTCCAGAGTCATCTTATAAGCAGAAAGTTTTTTGTAACATATAATCAAAATTTCTTACCTTTAGTTTAGATCAGCTTTGTCCAATACAAATATAATGCAAGTCACATATGTAATTTTAAATATTCTAGTTGGCTCATTAAAAAAAAGTAAAAACAAGTAAACATAACTTTAATAGTATATTTTAATATTTTGACATATCAAAATATCACTTCAACATGCAATCTGAATAAAAATTATTAAGTTATTTTATATTCTTTTTTTCACATTAATTCTTGGATATCCTCTTTGTATTTTACATTTATAACATGTCTTAATTTGCACACTAAGTTTTCATAGAAAATCTTTTATCTGTATTTAAATTTCATAAAATTTACAGGCAAAATAGTTGATTTACATACTCAAGTAGTTCTAAAACACTCAAAAATATTGGTTGGGTACAGTGGCTCACACCTGTAATCCCAGAACTTTGGGAGGCTGAGGTGGGCAGATCATGAGGTCAAGAGATTGAGACCATCCTGGCTAGCATGGTGAAACCCCATCTCTACTAAAAATACAAAATTAGCTGGGCATGGTGGCATACACCTGTAATCCCAGCTACTTGGTAGGCTGAGGCAGGAGAATTTCTTGAACCAGGAGGTGGAGGTTGCAGTGAGCCGAGATTGGGCCTCTGCACTCTAGCCTGGGTGACAGAGCAAGACTCTGTCTCAAAAAAAAAAAAAAAAAAAGAAACCTAAAAAATATTTTAGTATATTTTACATGATTCATAACATATGGATCAAATATTAGTTTTAAAATTTAACATAAATTAATTAAAATTAAATAACATTAAAATTTTGGTTCCTTGATCATACCAACCACATTTCAAAGGCTCAGTAGTCACATGTGGCTAGTTGCTGCTGTACTGAGCAGTATAGCTCTAGCTTGCAGCAGAGATGAGATAAACTGATTTCTGTCACTCATTGTATTCTGAACTTGAGAACTGTAATTGAATTGTCCTTCAAACTACTCTTCCCTCTCCTATGTACATCCATTTCCCTTAGTTTATACAAGAGCAAACCTATTTGAGGCACTGTGAAATTCTCAAAACAAAATTTATTTATATTTTTCTAAAGAGAGAAAAGTGAATACTTTAAAATGATTTACAGAAATAACTAAAAAAATTAAACCATCACTCCAAAATCCTGAGAATAACTGAGATAGCTTTTTTGAGTACCAAACAACTGTTATAATTTTAGAAACAACCAAGCAGATTTTTCAAGGAAAAATAATTGCAAAATTTCCTTACATTGAGGGAAAAAAAAAGCCTCTAAACATAATTTAAACAATAGTTTTTACTTGTACTTTCTAGTCTGAGAAGGAGCATCTTGATCAAACTATAGAAACTGATAAGCACAATGAAATGACAGTTGTGAATAGTATAAAGTGAATGACCCAGCAGGCTAAAATAATAAATGGCAGGTAAATCAGATGACTAACCTAGAATAGGAGGAAGACATGGTTCTATGAGGAGAAACCATTCAAAAGATCATGACTTCTGTATTGATTTTCCCATTCATCTTGTTATGACTGGCTGTTCATTATGGGGAGGTGGGGTCATGGAATTGATTTTTTAAAAATCCATCTTTTTACTTCTTGAGAAAACCATGATGAAATGAGATCAGCTTCATCCAAAGCTTCACCTAGATGTAGATTTGTTAGTTTTATACCCACATTTTATAGATGGTTCCATGAGAGGCTAAATTATTTGCCTAAAGTCAATCATTTAATAATTGGCTGAGCTGGGGTTCCATGCAGTTCTGTTTGTTTCTGAAGAATCCCCTACATTGCAAATTCATTACTTCACAGTGGGTCCTAGTCTTATTCAGAAATGAGAATAGTCATGTAGACATGCAGGCCATGCCTTCTTGGCATCATGTGAAATGGGTTAGACATGAGGTGGTTGCTTTAAGAACAAGGAGTCTGAGTGTTGTTGAATAGAGTGGAAGGATGCCCACCCAGGGCAGTGTCAGAGCAGCGATGAACTCAGCTCATAACAGAGTTATTCTGTGTGTCTAGCTAGGGTCTGGAGTCCTTATGGCTACCACATTTAAGAATTGTCATTCTTGTCAATTCTGGATAAATGCCTTTCAAATTTTTGCTCTTTGGGTGTGTCCTTTTTTCAAATTCCTCAATGCAGTAGGCTTTTCTTTTTTGAAGTAACATGTACCTGAATTCTGGCTGGGAGTGGTGGCTCATGTCTGTAATCCCAGCACTTTGGGAGGCTGAGGCTGGTGGATCACTGGAGGTCAGGAGTTCAACACCAGCCTGACCAACATGGTGAAACCCTGCCTCTATTAAAAATACAAAAATTAGCTGGGCGTGGTGGCACACACCTGTAATCCCAGCTACTTGGGAGGCTGAGGTAGGAGAATTGCTTGAACCTGAGAGACAGAGGTTGCAGTGAGCTGAGATCGCACCATTGCACTCCAGCTTGGGCGACAAAAAAGCAAAACTCTGTCTCAAAAACAAATAAATACATAAATAAATAAACAAGTACCTGAATCCTAATTTGCTGTCTCCATCATGATTTATTGCATTGCTTGGTCCCAAAGCCCTTCTGCTTCATGTCTATAGGCTAACTTTTAACCTTGTGTACAGATGGCAAATTTATACTTCAGCCATTGGTTTTTACAGGTTTCATTTCTGGATGATTGCCTTAATTCCAGGTTCTGTAAGAATCTTGCCTCTTGTCTTTCTTATGCTAATGCTGGTGTTGTAGGAGCACATAGAATAAACTAAAGATGCAATCTCTCAACTAATGAAGTAATGAGAATCCAGGTTGTGCCTTTGTTGTAGAGCATTAACGAAATCACAAGTATTTTTTTAAAAGCTGCAACCTATCTAAACACTCTTGATATTGCAACATCACATTAATTAAGAAAAGCCCCCAGAGAGGAGCGCAGTGGCTCATGCCTATGATCCCAGCACTTTGGGAAGCTGAGGTGGGCGGATCACTTGAGGTCAGGACTTCGAGACCAGCATCAACATGGTGAAACCCCATCTCAACTAAAAATACAAAAAATTAGCCAAGCATAGTGGCATGTGTGTGTAATCCCAGCTACTTGGGAGGCTGAGGCAGGAGAATCTCTTGAACCTGGAAGGCAGAGGTTGCAGTGAGTTGAGATCGTGCCACTGTACTCCTGCCTGGGCAACAGCGAGACTCCATATCAAAGAAACAATAAAAGCTCTCAAAAAATTTACTTTAGGTCTACTACTTAAAAAATTTTGAAATAAAAACCCAACTTAATACAAAACAAAAAAAATGACGGTAATTGTTAGAAAGTATTTAATGTACATAAGTGTGCACACATACTCACAAACATATTCTCATGACTGCTTGGATGGACCAGCCCTTCCACCACTCCAGAAACACACACTAATTGGTGTTATGTTTTAGCAGCGCTGAGGATACCCCTATCACAGAATTTGCAGCCTGGAGTACTTCTGAAATTTCCCAGAATGCACTGATGTACTATAGTGGTCGGCTGTTCTGGATCAACGGCTTAAGGATTATCACAACTCAGGAAATAGGTCAGAGAACCAGTGTCTCTGTTTTGGAACCAGCCAAATTTAATCAGTTCACAATTATTCAGCCATCCCTTAAGCCTCTGCCAGGTACAGTATTTTATTCCTGCCTACGCTACTCCATTATACCTTCTGTTAAATAAATGTTTAGGTTGGGATTTTCTTTTCTTAAGAATTAAGTTTTAAGAGGAACAAGGCTTTACTTTCAGTTGGTTTGCTTGCAGTGAGTTTAATCTTAACCCAAATTTATAGACTGAAAAAGTCAGAAAAAGATAATTTTTTTCAGGATATGTTAAAAAAAATTTTGTTTCAGTTATAATTATTAGCAATTTCTATTGATTTTCTATGATTTTTATATTGATCAATAATCCCCAATTTTTTTCTTCTATTTTTTTTCTTTCATCCCATAGGAAACTCTTCCTTTACTCCTAAGGTTATTCCAGATTCTGTTCAGGAGGCTTCATTTAGGATAGAAGGAAATGCTTCAAGTTTTCATATCTGGTGGAATGGTCCTTCTGCAGTAGACTGGGGTGTAGTTTTCTACAGTGTAGAATTTAGTGCTCATTCTAAGGTATGGTTTTGGTTCTAGTAACTTTCATTTTACAAACAGACTGTACCATCTGTGTCAGCCCTGCCCACACTGACCTGTACCATCTTGACTTAGCCAAGCCCATCTTCTTTGTCATTTCCATAGCATTTGGTTATTAAGATTATTCCCCAGAAAGCTTGTTTACAGCCAGTCTCTGACTGCTTGGTACTAACTGCTGTGCTGGATACACTTTAACTGGTCTATGTGGTACAACATGGAACTTACCAAGCTTAGCATTTCCTCAATTGCAAGTTTTGATTTTGCATGTGAACCAAAGTTTCGAGATTTTAGGTCATCAGGAATGAAAGATTTTATAATTCTCTCCATGAGAAAATAATGTTTTGTGTTTGTATTTTAGTTCTTGACTAGTGAACAACAGTCTTTACCTGTATTTACCGTGGAAGGACTGGAACCCTATGCCTTATTTAATCTTTCTGTCACTCCTTATACCTACTGGGGAAAGGGCCCCAAAACATCTCTGTCACTTCGAGCACCTGAAACAGGTACAGAGTTAAAAATCACTCTTTTTTAAAAAAGCAGAATCTCACTTTTCATGATCTGGAATGGAAAGTTGATACTTAAAAATAACTTTCAGTTTTTTAGATGTGTTTAGATTCAATATTCTTTCAATGATTTTTTGGAGATTAGAATAGCTCTATTAACATAAATCTGCATAATTTATTCCAAAACAATAGTTCAAAGATTTTTTAACAGCCATTTCATTTGATTGTAGTGATGTAGAAGATGCAGATGCATATTTCAGGTAATTTGTAAAATCCTTCATAAGGAAAATGGTCATTTAAGGGCAGAGACAGTTTTTTTGGAAGGCAGACTGTTCTCATAGATGGTAACTCAGAATTTTCTGTGGGTGAATAACTGATATCTAAATTTAATGTTAGGGGGAAAAGATATTTTAAAAAGGATACTAGCCATGTCGTTACATGTGTATATCCCCTTAAAGTGTGCAAAGCACATTTTTATGTATCACTCCATTATTAAATATTTACTACATACCTACCATGTGTTAGAAATATCATTTCATTTGATCATTTCATAGCTCTGAGTTGGGTGGGAAAGTTTTGTTATCTTGATTATGCAAGAAAGAAAACGAAGGCCTAGTAGTTTCTTAAATAAAATAGTTAATAAGCGGCTGGGCTGGGACTCAATCTGGACTTTTCACTACAGTTTCATCAAATCTCCATTCAGTCATTTTTACAAATGTTGGTAAATGATAGTATGGTTTATTTAATTTATGTAAAGCTAATACAGGATTTGGCAGGTAGTAAGAGCTTGATAAATATAGATACCCATTTATCATTGCATTTTTTTACTATTAAGATGATTTCAACAATATTCATCTACGAAACACACAACAGGGACATAGTGGGGCCTGGGCAGGTTCTGGAGCAGTTAGCATTGGATCCTGGAATGTTCTGCTTGAGATTTGCTTGGGATATCAGCTTGGTTGAACTGTTCTGTGGAAATGGACTTGACTGCATCCATCAGGGGATTTGGTGGGAGCAAGAATCAACAGTGCTCTGCTGAATATTGGAGGCAATAAGAAAGGATGACAAGATTTGGCCTTTGCCTTCAGGAAATTTACAATATAGCCAGGAAATTATCCAAACTGATCAAATTTTATTAACTACTTACTGTGTGCCAGTTCTATGCTACATTTGGGAGGATTTAATAAGGAGTAAGGAGAGATATTTTCTCTAATGGAGCTCATGAAACACGGGGGAGATAAACTCATGCACAGCAAATGATAATAGATAATAGAGAGTGACACTTGAGCAGCAGTGGCATAGAGTGAGTAGACAAGCCTATGAAACCTTCACTTGTATCAAGCTGCCTCAGGCATTCTTAAGAGATAAGATGCCTTTGGGAAATGGAAACTTTAGTGCACTCTGAAAGATGGAGCAAGAAGCTGTATCCCATGTGAGAAGAGAAGCCCAATGTAAGAAGGCCTGGAGATTGAATAAAAGTGTGAATGTTAAACATTAAATAGCAATGTGATTGGAATGAGGGAGGGAGTGAAGACCTTGTGGAGGAGTCCTAAGGGAGGAGAGGGCCATCTAGAGAGAATGACTTAGAAATCAGACAGAGACATTTCTCTTGATTGAAGGACTGAGAGATACCAAATTGCTTGGTTTGCCTCTAGAATAAATGAATACTCCCAAAGCTTACTCTTGGGGTAGTAGCAGCCTCCCATAAAACTTTCTGCTTCCTACGGGCTTCAGAGTGACAGGGTCCAGGTCTCTGATGCATGCTGTGTTTTACACCCTGGACTGGCTGAAGGCCGTTTGGACTTATGCCATTCATCCTGCTGACAACATTTTCACCTTCACTGAAATCGCTCTGTCAGGATGAAAGTGAGTGTTGCACTTTATAGGGAAAACCAGACACCTTCCATGTACACAAGGCACAGACAAGAAAGGTGTGCTTAAGTGGTCGTAGAAAAGATTTTAATTGAACATAAGAAGTCTCGCCTGTCAGTCAGATGTGCTGAAATTATCAGGATGGGTTCCTGAAGAAATGTATGGACTATTCTCTCCTGAAGATCTTTAAGAATGTAATAAATATACTGCAACTGTCTGGAATGAGAAATATTGTTAAGTTGTTTGCACTCTCATATAAGTGGTAAAAGTCTTATATTCTTTTCTGCTCTATCTGTGCCTCTGCTTTTCAGTTCCATCAGCACCAGAGAACCCCAGAATATTTATATTACCAAGTGGAAAATGCTGCAATAAGAATGAAGTTGTGGTGGAATTTAGGTGGAACAAACCTAGGCATGAAAATGGGGTGTTAACAAGATTTGAAATTTTCTACAAAATATCCAGTCAAAGTATTACAAACAAAACATTTGAAGACTGGATTGCTGTCAATGTCACTCCCTCAGTGATGTCTTTTCAACTTGAAGGCATGACTCCTGGATGCTTTGTTGCCTTCCAGGTATGAGAGAGACAATGGAAGATATGAGGGTCTGAATAGTGCAAACAGAAGAATAATTAAAGGACTAGGTTAAGAATTCTGCCACCCTGTCAATAATTTAGGTATACTGTGATCAGAGAGGTCAAGTGGGCAGCAAAAGTAGAGAGCGAGGTAAAGGATATTTTCACAACTTACTCACATTCAGAGAACTTTCAAAGTCAAAGTAAATAATTCTCTTTCTTTTTGCTTTTGTTTTTGAAGCTATATCACAATTTTATTTTTTTATGTTACACATTACTTTTGCATTTTTTAATTGATACATATTATAGTTGTACATATATTTAGGGGACACATGTTATTTTCATAAACCATTATTTATCAGTAAAATCACTATAGGCCATGTACCACAGTAGGTAGTTTTGTATTCATTATTTCATTTGATCCTCATACTATAAAGGAAAAGTCAAGTCCTTGAGTATATCAGTCAAATACCAAAGCTGTGTGGCTAGAAAACACTGTGCCATAATGCTTTCCACCATTTCTTTTGAGGGAAAAATAACATCTTGGGGAGTGTTTTGGAGATTTGAGTTGCCTAGGGATTTGGTTTTTCTTTTCATAAAACTCTAATTTAATAATTATTTTGATAATTTGTTAAGTCTACATATACCAATCAAATAAGTTATACATGAAAGTTAAAGATAACACACATTCTTATTTGGTAAAAATTAGGAATTTTTTGGTAAAATAAATATTCTGGTTAAGTGTGCCTTTCCATATATATATATATATAATTTCAAATTTTGGTCACTATGGAACCATGCAAAGTGATATACATGGATATGTATGAGTTTCACTTAACACAGTTCTGTACAAAAGTGAAGATATTATATATATATATATATATATATGCACCATTATGAATCATACACGGATAGTAATATATAAAATATAGTAAAATGTGTTTAATACTAAGAGTATAATAAACATAATACAATGTTTTGTTGATAAAGCACTTGAGGCTTTCTATTTTGAGTTCACTGTTATAGATATCAATTTTCTTTGCAGGCTAATGTACATATGCAAGGTTTAGAAATGGAAATAATTTATTATGTAAAAGAAAATATCTAAAAAAGTAAAAATAAACTTTGCTGTTAGGATATGGATGGTTCAATGGGAAAAATGTATACAGACCTCAGAAGACTTGGTTCTGATGCCTATTTCTACATATGTCACTGTGGATGAGTTACTTACCTTAATTAGTATCCTAGTCCAGTTTCTACTCTTACTAGTTGCGACGATTGAAAGAGACAATGTATGTGAAACTGGTTTGAAATGCACAATCATTTTCAAATGTAGGATTTAATTATTTCTAAAAATTACTCTTTTTAAAAAGTGTGGTAAATTAGGTTTTTAAAGCTTCTTGAAAAATGGAAGTTTATCATAATTTGTGCAGTTTTATTTCTGTTAAGTGTTCTACATAACAATTTTGAAAATAACCTTATTGCATTTAAAAATATGTAATTGAAAATTTTTTTATTATACTTTAAGTTCTGGAGTACACATGCAGAACTTGCAGCATTGTTACACAGGTACACACATGCCATGGTGGCTTGCTGCCTCCATCCCCCCTATCACCTATATCAGGCATTTCTCCCAATGTTATCCCTCCACTACCTCCCCACCCCTGCTGTCCCTCCCCTAGCCCCACATCCCCCAACAAACCCTAGTGTGTGATGCTCCCCTCCCTGTGTCCATGTGTTCTCATTGTTCAACACCCACCTATGAGTGAGAACATGTGATGTTTGGTTTTCTGTTCTTGTGTCAGTTTGCTGAGAATGATGGTTTCCAGATTCATCCATGTCCCTGCAAAGGACATGAACTCATCCTTTTTTATGGCTGCATACTATTCCAGGGTGTATGTGTGACACATTTTCTTTATCCAATCTATCACTGATGGGCATTTGGGTTGGTTCCAGGTCTTTGCTATTGTAAACAGTGCCGCAATGAATGTATGTGTGCATGTGTCTTTATAATAGAATGATTTATAATCCTTTGTGTATATACCCAGTAATGGAAATGCTGGGTCAAATGGAATTTCTATTTCTAGATCCTTGAGGAATCACCACACCGTCTTCCACTATGGCTGAACTACTTTACACTCCCACCAATATTGTGTGTATTCAAGCTGTACAACATGAGTTGATAAATGTATACATTGTGTAATGATTATCACAACTGAATTAATTAAACATTGATCACCATCCATGCTGTACTTTTAATTCCCAGACATTTTTTGGAAATTAGTTTTCTTGCAAGACAGATTTCTTTCGATTCTTGCACTTTTCTAGATAAAAAAAACCTATCAACATAAATATAGAGCAATATTTTTCCTTAGTGATTTATGCTGCATATTAATGTAAATAGCTATTAAAAACTATTAATATTGTGTATCAGGAGTGTGAAACGCAACATTTAGCAATCTCTCAGTCTCAGAACTTACATGTTGCCACTGAGAACACTATTGAATGCAGTTTTTGTTTTCTTTTTTTAGGTTCAGGCCTTTACATCTAAAGGGCCAGGACCATTTTCTGATATTTTAAAGTCTACAACATCAGGTATTTGTTTTGTAAAATCTGTGCAAATAATAATTTAGAGGCTTGCATGTGTGTGTGTGTGTTTGCCCATTGGTATCTTTAGGGATATGAACACTGTCTCTGAGCTAAATTTTAGGTCAAAAACATGTTTTTGACGCCAAAACATCATCAAAGTATGTTTAAACAAACCTAGAGGTAGAGAGCCTAGGAGGTTATCACTGCGCCAGATGTATTAGAGGAACCAGAGGGAGCCCAAGGGCTTCAAAACTGCCTGAGATTAAATCAAGAGACTTTGCTAAACCAAAGTTAATTTTCTCATGCATATTATCTACATGTTTTTTGTTTTCAGAAATCAAACCATTTCCTTACCTCATAACTCTTCTTGATAACAAGATAGTTTTTTTAGATATGGATCAAAATCAAGTTTTGTGGACGTTTTCAGCAGAAAGAGTTATCAGTGCCATGGGCTACACAGCTGATAACAAGATGGGATATTATGCTGAAGGGGACTCACTCTTTCTTCTGAACTTGCACAATCGTTCTAGCTCTGAGGTATTTTATTACATAATTCTTTTGAAATAAAGGAAGTATTTGCACATGACACTACTCTGTAATTAAAATGAGTGGAAAATGGTTTAGTCATTAAGATTAGAATGAAAAGGACAGATACTGTATAATCCATTAGCAACAAATGAATACAGAGTACATCTTGGGGAAATGTCATTCAACACTCAGCAAATAGTTATTGGGTTTAGGATGCTGTGTTACAGCCTGAGATATTAGAAGTGAAATTTTATAGACTTTGCTCTTAATAAACCCAGACTAGTAGTAGTCTAACACTGGGATGGCGGTATTGCCTAGTGACTAAGAAAGTGAGTTTTAGAATTTGACTACCTAGAATTCAATTTGGGCTCTACTACTTACCGGATTTATGATCACTGGAAAGTTATTTAACCTCTATGGTTAAGTAATAGCTCCTCATGGGATTCCCATGAAGATTTAATAGGATGATCCATGTAATGCATTTAGCACAATGCCTGGCACGTGGTAGGCATTCACTAAATGTTAACTGAGAGCAAAGACAGACTACGAAAATTGTGCTGAGAACAGGATGTGGTGGAATCACAGAGAATGAACATGTAGTATAGGTTGGTATGGCGGTGATAGAGTGGAAAATCATCTTGGAAACAAAGATGAGTCAGGTGAAGGCAAGGCAGGTACGAAGACAGGAAAACGAAGAGCCGTAAAGTGTTTGGATGAGAGTGGAGAGAAAGGAAAATGGGAAAGCTGGAGGAGTAGGTGGGAACCTGAACATAATGGACCTGCTTTACTGTGCTGAAAAGCAGGTGTCATTCTAGAAGCCAACAGCAAGCCAGGGAAGCTATTTAGTGGGTCATTAAGATGGCCAAGTTGTGTTTCAGAAAGGCCTGTCTATCAGCAGCGTGCATAGTGACTTGGAGAGGGTTAGTCTGAGACAATTAGGAGGCTGTCACAGAAATCCAGGTAGAAAATGTTCTGGGCCTGAGTGAGGGGATGAGCATGAGGTGAGAAAGGAGATGACAGTTTGGACATTTATAATGGGACTTGTTCAAACTGGGTGCGGTGACTCACGCCTATAATCCCAACACTGGGAGACCGAGGTAAGGGGATCTCTGGAGGCCAGGAATTCAAGACCAGCCTGGCCAAGATGGTGAAACCCTGTCTCTACTAAAAATACGAAAATTAGCTGGAAGTGGTGGTGTGCGCCTGTAGTCCCAGCTACTTGCAAAGCTGAGACTGGAGAATTGTTTGAACCCAGGAGGTGAAGGTTGCAGTGAGCCAACATTGTGCCACTGCACTCCAGCCTGGGTGATAGAGGCAGACTCTATCTCAAAAAAAAAAAAAAAAAAAAAAAAAAGAGAGAGAGAGAGAGAGAGAGACTAATTTACTATGGGTAGTAATGAAAAGAAGAATTCAAGGAGGAACCATATTTGTCAGGATGAGCTTTGGGTGGGTGTTGAAAATCCATAAAAGCATAAAATGCAGGAGGAAAAGAGATTTTGGGGTGGGTAATGAAGTCTGTTTCCTGGGATCATTCATATGGAGATGTTCAGTAGACAGTTTGATATTTGAATCAGTAACTCATTAAAGATCTTGTCTGAAGATATAGATTTGTAGCACTGGTTTGTGGATTGCAGTTAAAGCCATGGTAGTTGAAATCATTTAGGAATAATGTGAGAAGAGGGCCCATGTTACAATGGCACACTATTCAGATTGCTGAGGTTTGGATTACAAATGAGAAGTACAATAAACAAGTGATGTGGGTGGTTATAGAAAAGTCTTCAAATTAAAAAAAATAACCACTCTCTTTTTGGCTGTGTTCTCTACCTATTGTTAAGTTTTTCCGAGATTCACTGGTTTCTGATATCACAGTTATTACAATTGACTGGATTTCAAGGCACCTCTATTTTGCACTGAGAGAATCACAAAATGGAATGCAAATATTTGACATTGATCTTGAACACAAGGTGAAATACCTCAGAGAGGTGAAGATTTGCAGTAGGAATTCAACAATAATTTCTTTTTCTGTATATCCTCTGTTAAGGTATGTAAATGCAAGTATCTTTTTATATTGTGATGAAATAGATATAGACATATTTAATGTAATGTCTTTGGTTTAATAGTAGAGGACAATTATGAGAAAATAAGATGCTTAGGGCTCTGGGCTTACTATATTAAAGTAAGTAATTCTGAATGTAAATTAGGAGCCACAACTACAAATATGTAAACTTAATGCATACTGCCAATTTGACTAACAAATTTAGGCTAATTCCCATTGGGAAACGATAGCAGATTTTTATGCTAGTGAATGCAATAATATCATCTGTTAGTAAGGACAAGAAGAGGATTGAGACGGTGGCGAGTGATGAGCAGGAACAGATGGGCAGCATGTCTTGCACAGCAAAAGTTATTCTGTGAGCATCTATCTTAGTTTAACTAATACCCTCATAAGGTGAGCTTTAAAGTCTCCTTTCAGCACCTAAGTAGCAATTTCCCAGGCTAGAAAGATACATTTTTGTTTGGACCATAAGCATGGGAATAGGTTATTTTGAAACTAGATCATTAACTAGAATTAAGAAGCAGAAACAAATCTGAGAAGAGGGGAATAGAGATGGACATTGATGAAAATTATGCAAATATATTTTATATTTCAGCTATTATGTGGGCCTTTTAACATAGTACCTAAGGTTATTATATTCCAAGACTTTAGTTGTAAACACATTTATTGAGAAATCACTGGAATGCTACAAGTTAGACTTCTTGTGACTTCTTTTATCTCAGAAAAAGGTTACTGGACACCTGATCATGCTCTCTCTAAGGGCTCCATTTGTCCCTCACAGTCGTTAGGAATGGTTGATCTGCATAAGAAACCAATATTTGAAATGATGTATTTTACTCATTAAGTTGGAGGGACTTTTTTTTCCCCCTATAGTCGCTTGTATTGGACAGAAGTTTCCGATTTTGGCTATCAGATGTTCTACTACAGTATTATCAATCACACCTTGCACCGAATTCTGCAACCCACAGCTACAAACCAACAAAGCAAAAGGAATCAATGTTCTTGCAATGTGATTGAATTTGAGTTAAGTGGAGCAATGGCTATTGATACCTCTAACTTAGAGAAACCACTGATATACTTTGCCAAAGCACAAGAGATCTGGGCAACGGATCTGGAAGGATGTCGGTGTTGGAGAGTTATCACGGTACCTGCTATGCTCGGTAAGATGCTGATGTATGTGCACAGCCCCTTCAATCACATTTAAAAAGGTCTTGCATTCTCCATATACTCCAAAGAATATACACATGACATTTGCTTTGCACCATGCCAAGTGTTCTTGTAGAATTTAAATCAAGTTGTTTTCAGGAAAATTGTATGTAGGCATTCACATAATTTTCTAAATCTATGTTTTAAAAATTGTAATCAATAGTAGAGCTACAATTTAATGGGCTTAACCGTATATACTTAGCATGTACTAAATACATTATTTTATTTAATCTTCATAATGCCTCAGTGAAGTAGGTACTAATATCTTCATTTATACAGATGAGGAAACAAAGACTGAGAAAAGTAACGTAACTTTTCCCAAGGGCCACAATTAGTAGAGAAGTTGAAACTAGGTCTAATTACAACATGCATGATCTTCCCACTATCCTAAATTGTTTCCACTTTGATGATCCCATTTCAACATGACTGATTCAATACTTGGGTCTATTTGTTGAAATTCAAATGATTGTAGAATAAATATTCTAAAGTCAAGTACAATTTGGAAGTCTCCTAATTAGGAGTAATTCAACAGAAAAAAAACACAATCTAAATACTCCATATACTCTTAAGTGTCAACTCTTCATTGCACGTATGGTAGTCACTAGCCATATGTGGTTATTTAAGTTTAAATTAATTAAAACTAAGACCAGGTGCCATGGCTCATGCCTGTTATCCCAGCATTTTGGTAGGCAGAGGCAGGTGGATCACTTAAGGTCAGGAGTTGGAGACCAACCTGGCCAACATGGTGAAACCCCATCTCTACTACAAATACAAAAATTAGCCGAGCATGGTGGTGCATGTCTGTAATCCCAGATACTCAGGAGGCTGAGGCAGGAAGACTCATTTGAATCCAGGAAGTGGAGGTTGCAGTGAGCCAAGATGGTGCCACTGTACTCAAGCCTGGTGACAGAGTAAGACTCTGTCTCAAACAAAACAAACAAAAAAAAATTAAAATTAAATAAAATTAAACATTTAATCTCGCAGTCACACTAGCTACATTTCAAGTGTTCAAAAGCCGCAAATAGCTAATGGCCACTGTATTGGACAATGTAGTATAAAACATTTCCGATCCTGATCCAAGATGGCCGCATAGGAGCAGCTCAGGATTGCAGCTCCCAGTGAAAGTGCAGAGGGTGAGTGGACACCGCATTTCCAGACGGATTTTTATTACCCCCAGACCAGGGGATTCCCAGGCAGAGCAGCCCCACGGGTCGCCAGAGCGGCTGTTTCGGCCGGCGCGGCTGCTTTGCCGGCACCCCGGTGCGGCGGTTCTCCGCACAAAATCCACTGGTCTGTTGCCCTTTTAACTGGCGAGTGGAGCTACGGGAAGGCAGATTAAAAAGGGGACTGAATCAGGGAGCCAGCCCAGGAGATTCCCAGGCAAAAAAGCGCTACGAATCTCAGCGCCGCTGTTTCAGCCTGCGCAGTGTGTCCCCGCAGGGGAAATCACACAGATCCCGGCGCCTTTTCAACAGGCGACTGGAACACCTGGGAG
>PVKP010018278.1:0-44541 GCA_004027715.1 Plecturocebus donacophilus | reverse complement strand
CTCAAGTCCTGTACACACACACACCACTTTAATTAGAGGACATTCCACATTATTTAAAGAAGTAAACAAGTTAAGAGTAGTCCTGTTTTGTCACCCTTTTAACTTTTTATCCTTCCCTCCTGCCTATCTGCCTTTTTATTTTTTTAATTCTTTGCTTCTCTTTTTTTAATTCTTTCTTTTCTTCTCTCTTTTCCATCCCTTTCTCCCTTCTCTCAGGAAAATTAAATATATTAACAAAAATTAAAGATAACAGAGTATTTTCGATTTCAAACTAAAAAATGAGTTGTCCTGTAGGAAAAACGAACAAACACAATGCAACATGACACTTCTTAACAGAAACTGGCCAAAATTCCCATGGATATTCAAAAAAAAATCCTTAACTTAAAACTGAGAATGTTAAACAGCTCTATTAGTCAACCTACATTTCTACAATAGAAGTTTTTTTAATAAAATTGTGAGGTGGAGGGAAACAAGCAGAAGTTAACAGAAGTGAAGGAAAATAGAGCATTCCATAAAAGAACCGTAAATTTCAGAATTAAGGGAGATTCTAAGTTACTGTTATTATTAATCAGCAAGTCCATGTCAAATGGCTCACTATTTCGGCTGAAGAGCTTTTGGCAACAAGAATACACAGGCTACCTTCTGAACCAGAATCCAAAAAATGCTTCAAAGATTAATGAATGCAAAGATAATTCCAGAAATATCTGACCACCAGATATTCTCACAGAAAGACATCCAAAAGACAGCTTGGTTCTGCTGCCCTGTGAAAGTTGTTAGAGTTTCCATATAGACTCACTTTTGGTGAAAAATATTTTTTTAAAAAAGTCCTAAGGAATAGACCCAGGAAAGATCAAGGAGGGAGGATTCTCAAGCACACATGACTGATAACAAGAACTATCAACAAAGACTGTGCAAAAAAAACAGGATTTTGCACAAAGGCTATCACAAACTTACACAAGAAATACTTCTGCAAGGACATCTGCCTTGCAACTGCATGTCCAACCTCCAGCTGGCGCCATTCTTGTTATTGATCCTTGTAGCCAAGAATAATTATGTAATGCTCCTCATTTTTCCTTTAAAAACCTTCATCTGTCTTCACCTCTGTCAATACGCAGAGTTTTCTATGGCATGCACATTCCCATTACAATACTCTATTCCCAAGTAAGTCTCATTTTCTTTTAGAGAGCCCCTCTCTGTCATTTAGATTGACAGCCCAGAGCTGACAGATTATACCTACTTATGCCTGAAGATTAACACAAATTTCTTTTCTAAACTTTGCCAAAGGGAAATACCTAAAATAAGTATATGCCTCTGGATAATCACCCACCTGGTTGTAGCACATCAGCTGAGGTTTCTGGAAACACATCTGCCTCTGATCTGAGCTGCACTGCAGATCATCATTGAGATGTGACCAAGATAACTGGGGGTTTTTTGCTCATTCTCTGAGAGTGGTGAAAGATCTAATGACCCCTTGATCAAAGAGGTGTGCCAAGAAGTTATCTAAAGAGTTCAGACCTGCCACCTTCTGATTCTGAAGGATTAGCTGAGAGAGAAAGAAAAATATCTGGCTCCCATCAGGATATTAAGGTCACTTCACTGATACACAGTGGCCACAGTGTTTCTCTACTCACTGGTAAAATGTCTAATCCTCTACTGAAAATGGAGTAGAGAGACCGCTATTTACCTGAGATTGCTCTGGTTTTAACACTGAAAGTCCCAAATTCCAGCAAACTCCCAGGTAAAATGGTATGGTTAGTTACTCTATATATCTGAGACAGATGTCTCTTCCCCTCTGTATAAAAAGGCCTGCAGAGATGCCAGTATGAGCCTATGAATAGGGTTCCACACATGTGCTGGTGACTCTCAGCATGGATGGAATAGAATCACACAGTTCTGGATCCAAATCCAGAGAGGCCCTTGTTATGCATTTTTCCCCCGAAAACCCCAAAAATACAAAATTTGGTTCCCAAGAACAAATATGTCACTTTAACAACTCTGCTTTTTCTTCTGAATCTAACAGACAAACTTATTTTTCACTATGCTGTTGCTGTACACTTTTAAACAATGGATCACTGATTTTTAGCTAAATGAGGAACACTATTTAAATAACACCCGGCAGTACCTGCACCGTACAACAGAAAACCCTTGTGCTCTATATTAATTAATGAATCTCAGGTAAGTAAATTATTTTAGATGTCATTAGAACAGTTTTATTTAAAAATCCCTATCATAAAAGTAAAATCTTCCCTTCGTTTTATAATGTATTCTTCACATTAGTCCTTTCTCACATTGCTACAAAGAAACACCTAAGACTGGGTAATTTATAAAAGAGATTTAATTGGCTGACAGTTCTGCAGCCTGTACAGGAAGCATAGTGCCTTCTGCTTCTAGAGAAGCCTCAGGAAACTTCCACGCATGGTGGAAGGCAAAGGAGAAGCACAAGCATCTCACATGGTGGGAGCAGCAACACTAAGAGAAAGAAGAGGGCGAGAGAGAGGAGCTACACACTTCTAAGCAATCTACTATCTCTTCCTAATTTCTTCACCAAGCCACTTCAGTCCTGAAACTCTCACCAGGAAAAGGTCCTTTGTCTGCTTCTGGATATGGGTGACCCATCTGATTTTCAATTGTCGTGTTTGGTTAGCCTCCATCAAATTTTTCTTTCCAGCTAGTTTTTTTGTTGTTGCCCCATATGAATAGTGATTTTTCTTAAGAAGAGATGGAAAGGCAAAGTTGAAAATAAAAAATTATGTAAGTGAAATAAACATGCTGAGAGAAAACAAAAAATATATAAAGATACATTCTATAGGGAAGGAATATTCATATGAAATCTAACTGGATCCATTAGAGACAAAACACCAGATTAAAATATCTCAACACACCAGGAAGGTATATTTTATCAAATACTACTATAGGCATTTGCATTACAATTATCTCTTCTCTATTTCCATACGGATGGTACCAGGCATGTATTTGACTATTAGAAATACTTAATGACAGCTCAAAAGAGGCAGACCAAAAATGGAGACTCTCCCAATTAAGGGAGCATTCTGATTAAGAAAAAAGTATGTTTCACAAGAGCACTTTCTATGACTGATCTCTTTTAGTGTTCTATACAAAAATTTTGAAAATGTGATTTAGTAATGGTTAGGAATTTATGTCTATATACAACAGGATTTTATATAGTATATTATCCATAGCTATTTCCTAAAAATATCATACCCCCAGTTGTTTCTCATTTTATTTCCTTAAAATATCATACCCCCAGTTGTTTCTCATTTTATTTTTGAGCAGGCATTGACAAGATGGAACTCATCATTGAGATCCACAATTCTCTATGTTCTTTATTTCAACAGAGCCCTTTTTTTGTGTTTTACTCTATCTTGTATTTTTATACTTAGTAACAGAGAGTATATCTATACTTAGTAACACACAAAGTTTCTATTTCTTTGAAGTTAATAAATTTTTCATAGAGTAAGGACCATCATTAAGAGTATATTTTGTGTAATGCTGTCCTGAATTTCTGTTCCCTAAGTCTTGATTCTTGAGAAATATTCATTCTCACAGTTTTTTGCCAGTGCCTTCCTAATTTTCTACAACCTTGGGACAAAATCTTAAATATACCCTAGATGCACTATTAAGAGAAAGAAGAGGAAGCACATTAAGGAAAATAGACAGCAGAGACCATAGTTTTCATTTTCAGCAACTTGTTCTCCACTCTAATTGATACTTTCTCCTTCAACGTTGATTTACAGTTTTTCTTACCTTTGGCCACCTTCAGCTGGTGAAGTTTTTCCTCTGGTGGGGTGATTTAAACTTTTATCCTTTGTTCCGAGGAAGCCTGTGTAGGATGCAGTAATACTGCATTAACGTTTACAGTTGACTATAGTAGTGGAATGAAATATGCCTAAGCATCCTTCCCTCCACCATCCATTTCCACCCTCCATCCCAGTCTTGATTTCTATGCATCCATTTGATTTCAAGAATCCATTTCTTCTTGATGGTCAACATTAATTAACACAGCATTTTTTGCGTATTTCCCTAGTAAATCCATAATGACTAGGCAACAATTTCACATGCAAATTTAGAGTGGAGGGAGAATACACATCTCTCCACTTTTCCCTTTGGCTTAGGGAGAAAGAAATTTCTACTCTCCAGTAAGTGCATTCTTTGCTCATTCTCTTACTGTTCTTTTTGGATTGGGGAATTTGGGAAAAGGAGTTTGTGACACCCTGCTCACATTTTGGAGCTCTCTATTAGAGCAATGTATCTTCCAGTTACAGATGCCCTGTCCACTATCAGGAGAAACCACTTTGCCCCTGTCAGGGGAGTGGTGGGGGACTGTGATACCAACAATTGGGTGGACAGGCCTGTGTACTTCACCAAAGTTAGAAGCTCCAGCGTGGCCACACGCCTGCACCACATCTGTCTCTCCAGGTTCAGTCTAATTTGAAGCTGATAATTTCGCCTGCTGGCATCTGACTTCTATAACTATCTTTCAATTAGTTCCGAATTTGGATTTGGAGATGTGATCATGGTTACCCCTTTCTAAACCCCACACTACTCATTAGAAGGAAAAGATCATGCCCAAAGCAGAGCTTGGATTTTTCTCACAGGTAATGAAATAGGAAACTTCTCAACTGCTCCTACACTTTGATTCCTAAGTGGAACAGAAAATTGGGGATTTAGGAACAAACTTCATGAGAGAATTTTACATTAGAATCTAGACCATTTTATAAGAAAATATAGCTGTAGTTTTGTTCTTAACATATGTCAATTCTCAAACCATCAAGGACAGAACATAATATGTATTAAACTGTAAGGTTTTTTTTAAGTCTTAGATGATTTTGTAGGTTACATAGAGCATCTTTCATTCTTTGTGTTTAATAAACCAAGTAAAATAGTACTTTTCACATGGAGTCTAGAAGATAATCACTTTAAGGCATCACCCTAACATTTTGGGAACCTGGAATAATTTTTTATTATTAATACTTCTTGATTATGGTGCTGTGATGTGGTTATGTTGATTTATAATTTGTGTAGGGGGCGCACGCAACGTATTCAAGCTTATGTGCATGGCATTTGAGGTCAGCTTACGGAAAAATACTGAGGCACCCTGTGTATGTTATTAGTGCATTAGAATGAAACTCCTTGACCCTGAAAACAGGAGAGGGAGTGGAGTGTGTGGTGTGATAAGGAACGCTGAAAACAGCCTCCTGAGAATGCAGTTTGGGTGTGTACAATGTCACAGGTGTCTCAGCAACCCACCTCAAATGGCCACCTAGTGGATGTTTGTAGTTAACACAAGCCCTTTCAATAAATACTTGCTGGAGGGACACTGAGTTGAACTTGCTCAGAACAGCTATCCCCAGCCCTACTCAGCTGGAATTGTATGAGTACTTCATTCTCAGCATTCACTGCAAGCTATAAGCTCTGCAAGTGGTACCCCCGACATGATCGCCTTGAAATTACACGTGAAGGAGGAGAGCTCATCAATTTTCAGGGAATCCCGACAAAGGACAGTCCTGACTCCCAGCAGTAGGATAGGATGCACATGTAAAATATCAGGGGCTAGGTTATCATGGGTCAAGAAATGACCAAACAGCAGAAAGCATTTTTTAAAACAGTGCAACAGCTACTTAAGGCTGTCCAGTGCACTGGAGAGCCTGGAGCTCTACACAAGCTTATGCTCTTATTTCGGCAGGAATGTCCTTGATTTCCTGATCAAGGAAACTTAGATTGGGAGTTACGGAAGTAGGTGGGTCACCGCCTGAAAAGAAGCTATGAGTGAGGTCATTTTACTCAGGTTACTATTTTGACCCCCTGGGAACCGGTACGCTGTGCCTTACATCCTCTCTATCTGCCATTCTGCAGGGAGTCAGACTGCTCATCTTCTACACCTGAAGGAAATCAGGAACCAGAACAACCGGCAGAGATTCCTCTCCCTCCTTCATTCCCTTCTATGGAGAATAAGGAAGAGATTTTTTCTAGTGAGGATAAGGACAGGCTGGAGCCTTTCCCTCTCCCTGTAAAAACGCCGTTGCCTTCTTTTCCCTCACCCTTAGAGAGACCTGCATCTATCGGCCCCATTCAGGAAACAGCGCCTCCCACCCTCCTTGAGGAGACTGAGGCCGCCAAGGGACGGTTCTTGGATAAGATCCCCAGTCAGTGACCATCTTTATGATGGAGTAGCTGCACCCCCTTGACAAACCTCCCTGCGGGAGAAGTGCCTCCGGGAGGGAAGGAAACTGGCCGATGATGATTTTCTTCCTAACATGCAAGTTCCCGCTTGCAGCATGGGCCTTTCTGGCCTTGTCTTTTTTCTGTTTCCCTGGAGCGTAAGGGAAAGTTGCATGCTGCCTTCTGGGTTTTACCCCAGAAAGCCCTGGCTTTCTTGCTGCCCACAGAGGCCTGGGGCAGGAGAGTTGCTAAGATGCATGGCGTGCGCATTTGGTCACCTTCAGTCTGGGCAAGCTGCCCCTTCCTCGGTTTGTGGGGGCGGAGGGGAGACCGAGACACAGACGGCGTCCCCAGGGGGCTGCAGGCAGCCCCAGCCCGGTTCTGAAGGTCCTCCTCACCACGGCCACGCACCTCAATTACTGTTCCCAGAAAGTGGCTGCTGCTTTTCCTACTTCTGCCCTTCGCTGTCACCCCTTGCATATCTCAGCCGACGGTGGGGGGGCCTTGTCTTCCCTGGCCCCCTGGGGAAAGGGCTGAGAAACAGTCCACGTGCACCCCGAGCTTAGTAGCCTAAGGTGGGCAGCGTGGCGTGGAGCAGCCTCAAGAACCGCAGCTGAGGCGGACGAGCTCCGGCAGCTGCTGTCGTCTTCAGAAGATAGGCGCAGCGTGAAGAATGCGTGCTTTGCTTTTTTATAAAATGTTTAAAAACACTGCAGCTAGGAAACTTCAAAGCAGACCCTGTGCCGCATGTCTGCTCTTCCCTTGAGCCTCGCTGCTTGGGGGTGGTACAAATAATAAAAAGCCTAGTTTATTTTCATTACCTTACCTAACAGGGTCGGCTCCAGTGTAGGTGTCCTGGAGGACGAGGGAACAGGGCCATCTCCCGTGTGCCAGCCTCCTGCCGCCACACCGAAACGCACACCTCACCACCTGCTCATCCGCTGGCCTCCGGCTGCTACTTACAGTGTAAGGGCAGCAACAGGTGGCAGGCTGGTAGAAAGAGGCTGCCTAAGGAGCCCGGAGCACATGGGAAGAACCTGGCCACAGCCTACTTCCCCAGCCCCCCTTCTAAGAACACTCCCGCTAAAGGCTAATGCAGGAAAACGGCCAACACCTGAGGACATTTTTAAATTTTTTTTTTTTTATTATTATTATTATTTAAACTAACTCAATGCAGGTTTGTTATCCTGGCGACTTGCAGTTACATTCTAATGACTTTCAAAGGGCCAAAATATGGTAAAAATTACTTAAAATATCTGTCCCTTTCATGCCTTAGTTTAGCCAGTAGGCTTTATCTTTTGCCATTTCTGTATTTTATGTGTCAAAATCCCTCTAAACACATACAAAAGACCAGATTTAATAGCTTCTCTTCTGATAAAAGAATGCCAACATTGCATCCAGTCGTGAGGATAGGACCCTGCTACTCTTTTCCTACTGTTAAGAAACAATTTCATACTCTCTTAGCTTGTGATCTTGATTGGCAAGTAGCAATGGCTGACTTTATTGGTAATATCAGCTTCCACTTACCAGCCTCTAAACTCCTGAACTTTTTACAAACTGTGCCTCTTAAATCTGTTTCTATTGTTGTCTCTGAGCCCTTGCTTCACACCACTACAGTACTGTCTTTACAGATGGTTCAGGAAAAACAATCAAGTAAAAGCAGCTATAGTGTGGCAAGATGCCATGCGAAACCGGCAACGCAAAATGCAGGAACACTTTAAAAGTATGCAACAGGAGGAGTTAAGTGCCCTAATATTGGCCTTACAAACTTTTCCTCTCCAACACATAAATATAGTCAGTGATTCTGCTTATGTGGTGCATGGCAGTACTCATTCAGATCTTGTACATGTGAAGGGCATTACTAATCAATCCCTACTAGCTTCGTTTTTTGCAGCACAAGAGCTCCTTCCTCTGTGTCCCTCATCACTATCTTCACATCACCCATATTCACTCACATTCTAGGTTACCTGGTCCCTTATCAGAAGGGAATGCTTGAGCTGGTGCTCTGGTACAACCACAAATGTGGTTTGCAGATTCTTCTGTATTTTTGCAAGCTCAAGCTGATCATGATTTTTTTCATCAGAATGCCTGCAGTCTTAAACAACAGTTTCATTTGACACTTGCTCAAGCTCGCATGATTATTAGAGCTTGTTCCAACTGCCAATGGCATTCTTTCTCTCCTTTTTTCCTTAGCACTTTGTTCCAACGCATGAAGTCTGGTGCCCAGTGCTATCTGGCAAACTGATGTTACTTAGTATCCACGCTTTCGATGTTTTAAGTTTCTCCACGTTACCGTGGACACTTATACAGGCTTAACACATGCTAACCCCCAGACTGGAGAAAAAACTAAAGATGCAATTGTTCATTTGTTTAGATCTATTATGATTTTAGGCCTTGCACAGACTATAAAAACTGATCATGGACCTTGCTATCTTGGTGCTCAATTTGCATATGCGTTGCAACTTTGGCACATGCAACGTAAAACTAACATCCTCTATAACTCAACCAGTCAGACCATTATTAAATGAACTCATTAAACTTTTAAAGTATATCTTAATAAACAAAAAAGGAGGAATATGGGGCTCTCTCCTCAAAAACAGGACCTGTCATTGGAGAATCGACCAGCAATGACGGTGATGACTCGGAAGGCATCTGACATTACTTGAAGACATATAGAGATTGGATCAACAAGCAACTATCTGACTTGCCGCCACAGAAGTCCTCCAACTGTAGAGAACTAGTTTCTTCTGTATCTGGTGGTAATTGGGGAAATGTCTGAGAAAGTAAGACAGACATGGATGTTAGGGTGGCTGGTAATTCTTGTCCTTTGCCAAGTGGGATCAGCTCAAGAACCTGTTTATTGGAGTCATGTTCTAAATCCCCATTTTTAATGTTATTACATGGTGAGAGGCCTTTGTCATCTAATGATACTTCTTCCACAGGAGGTGGATGTATGTCCCTGTCTTATCCCCTTAACTGAAAATGTGAGATGGATTAAACTTAATGACTCCTTGACTTTATTGTTTAGTAATCCCCGTCTTTGTTTTTCTACAGTAGCACATGACAGTGTGTTACTCTCATTCCTCAGGAGTGTCTTTACTATCAGCCCAAAAGGGATGCTAAGCTTGCAAATTTGACCTTTATTTCTGCTGTTACCACTAATCTTACTGAGATCTCTAATGAAGCTACACAAGTGCCTGATTTTCCTATGTGCCATCCAAGTAGGGACTGGTGATAAAAGTTTGAGGCTGTCCAGTGGTCTCCATGCAGGCAACCTACACCACATCAGGGGCCTCTGTTTAATAATGGCACTTTCTTGATTGGGGTTCCCATGGTAATCTTATGTCTGCAAATCAGACTATTGGATTCGGGAGTCCCTCCAATAGTTTTATCACCTGGTCAGAGTATGGGCTTTCAGGACCAATATTATAACTAAAAGGGAAACAAGCTCTAAGCCCTGCTCAAACCCACATTTGGAGACTAGTTCTTCCTTTTTTTGAACAGGTTCTTTCACATGGTAAGTACATTACTAGTAGTAGCAACTATACTCTCTTTTGCACAATAATGTTACTGATACAGTCCTGATTTGTACTGCACACCTCTATATACTTCTGTTTGGCCAAGGTGTTCCTAATATAGAGCAGAATCAATCATTTTATAGTTTTAATGTCTCTTCCAGTAGTTGGTATGCTACATGCTTGTCTCATTGAAACGTTACACAGTTACCTACAACCTATGTTATGATCTTAATACAGCCTGCTGAATTGTGGCTGCCTGTAAATTTAACCTAGAGCTGGGAGGGAGATTCCACCTTGCAGTTAGTTAGAAAAGCACAACTGCAAGGGGCTTATCACAACCATTTGTCTTCTCAAATTTCCACTCTTGGTGTAAATTAAAGAAACAACTTAAAGAATGGTCACTGCAATTACAAACAAGTGCCCTTCAGCAATTACAAGAAGGCTTTCAATGGTTAAACCCAAATACTTGGTTGTCTGGGTTAAACATACACCTTTGGGTGATGGCCGCTATACTTACTCTTTTTTGTATCTGTTTGCTAGGCATCTGCAGATGGCTCTGTGCTGCCACCTGACACATCTACGACCTGGGAAGAATGACAGAAGCTTACCTGGCATTGGATGATGAGCATGCTCTAAGAATTAAAGAAGGGGGAGATGTGAGGGGGGAGCATGGCAACATATTCAAGCTTATGTACATGGCATTTGAGGTCAGGCATGGAAAAATACTGAGACACTCTGTGTATTTTATTTGTGCATGAGAATGAAACTCCTTATTGACCCTGAAAACAGGACAGGAGTGGAGTGTGTGGTGTGATAAGGAACACTGAAAACCATCTCCTGAGAATGCAGTTTGAGTGTGTACAAGGTCACAGGTGCCTCAGCAACTTACCTCAAATGGCCATCTAGTGGATGTGTGTAGTTAATACAAGCCCTTTCAATAAATACTTGCAGGAGGGATGGTGGGGCGGACTCTGAGAAGAGCTACCTGCTAACCCCACTCAGCTGGAATTGTCTGAGTACTTCATTCTCAGCATTCACTGCAAGCTATAAGCTCTGCAGCTGTGTAAATGAATGACTAAAAACTGAAGGACCACATTTAATTAAATTATCAAAACCTGTGTTATAGTCACCTTTTTAAAGACCTTCTCTAACTCATTTTACTTAATAACAAACTCACTGAAAATACGTCAAAAATTAGCTGTAAGAAAATGAGTATTTATTGTATATGTTGTGTCACGTCATAAGATTATTATTTAAGCATAAACCATTAATATGGTTAATTTCATTTCATGGCTTTAAAAGAAGTTTCTCTACATTTCAGATAAAAATGATCATCCAAAGAAGTAAGGGTTTAAATATATCACTTTGATTTAGAATGAGTTCTCTGAATTTTAAATAATATCCAAATTGTATACATTTCTAAAGTAATTACCACATTGGATATATGGTTGTTAAACTTTAAAAATCAATTATAATGGATAGCCTCCTTAAGTACTTGAACTATTTATTTTGAATTAAATTGTTCAAATTATGATTAAGCATATGTTATTAATAACTTCAGTCTAGATTGATGGTTTTGAATTCATTATTATGTATGTTAGCCTTAACTTTTAGTTTTATGATGACATTTTTAGTGATTTTCCCAGTTCCAATTGTATTATCCTTTAACCATTTGCTGCCCTAAACAAGGAAAAACAACTCCCATTCTGATCAAGTGATATCTAGCTGTTTAATTCCACACATACCATTTTATCCCTTCCTCTGAAACTGGTTGATAAGCTCAAAGGACCAGAGAAAGTTTTGCTGGCAGCCTTAGTAGCTGTTGTAATAGAAGTAGGAAAGAATTCAGGGTGAAGGAGAAATAAACTACCTTTATTCTTTATTTTTCTTGTAAAATAGCCTAATGATAGGGGATGAGAACATGAGAAGATATATTAAATCCAAATTATATTCCTTTAGGATTCCCAATTGCTTACTTACACCAGCAGCATATCGTGTTTCTTTTTAACCTTCAAAAAGAGTTATTGTTTTTACTTTAACCACTTATAAAATGTTGTATAGTTGTTTGGGATATAATGAAACATGATTGTAGTTCTGGGGCAAGCAGTAAGAATAATTTTCGTGTGATCAATTCTTTTTGTGATTTACTATTGTAGTAGAAAATGTTTGTAATAGCAAGGAAGACTAACTTTATACTATGATGTCCTGTAGGCACAATTTTCCATGCACTGAGCCAAAATCTGAGTTAGAACACATGCAAAATGTTTTACAGGGCAGTAGTAGAGTGGGAAGTGGCCAAAAGGGAGTAAAAGGAAAATCAACTTGGTGTTGAGACAGACCTTCAATTGAATCCAGACTCTTCCACCTGGTATCCTGGTTTCCAGTTTACTCTGGGCAAGATACTTAATATCCATAAGCCTCACATTCCTCATCTCTAAAATGGAAATAATAAGAACCGTCCAATAAGATTACTGTAAGCTCTAAGCACCTAACATATCTGGCACTTACAAGGGATTCCATAGGTATTAAAATATTCCTCACTCCCTTTCTCCCCAAAATATTTTCTATTAATAAGTATATTTTTAGTGAACAATTGATGCCAGCAAAGACAGCAAGTAGAAAGTATGGAGGATAATATTTCTTCCTACATAATTAATTTCAAAATAAGAAGCAAATAGATGACATATGCAAACCAAAGTCAATTTTTGCTGAGTGTTTTTCCCATCTTGTAACATTTTACTTCATTAACAAACTTAATTGTATACAGCTTCCCTAATCCGCCTGTGCACTGTGATTGTTAAAATTCTTGGCAGCTGGATGTGCCAGAGATGAGAACAGATAAATTCAATTATAACCAGTGAGGCATGCTTTATAGGATACTACCTTGCCTCTTACTACTTGGATTTAGCTTGTCAAAACTAAGAAACGAAAGGCTTAACTTTCCATAACGTTTCCCTCTGATTTTACCTATGATAATCTTGAATATCCTCAGAAGTGCTTTTTATACCCCAGAAAAGATATCCACTTTAGATATTATTTAAAAATTTCAGTGAAAAAGTATCAGTAACATATTAACTTTACCAGTCAGTCTTAGCCAGATATGAATGATTCTTTTTATCACATGGTAAGTTGAACTCAACAATTTTTAATTTGTTTATAAAGACACTTCGTTAGCAACATTTGACTCTGGAGAGACAAAAAGAAAACTCAAGTCACCCTGCTGCCCAACTCCTGCATCATTGCTGCTGCTTTTAAAAAATTCACATAATATATAGCGTCCCTGGGCCTGGTATTTAGAATAAACTGATCTCTAAGTTCTCTATGAGTTCTAAAATCTTGTATGAGCGTCTTAAGTATTTATTAGGCACCCTCCATGCGTTTGTCCTATAAAGGTTCAAACTAAGCACAAAATAAAATGTTTAAGGTAGGAGATTAAAATCCATGTTGCCCTCCAACCTCAGTCCCTGACTAAAAATAACTAAGTTCACTTGCTTAAACACAAAGTAAGTAAATTTTCATTTGGGTTTTTAACTTACTAAATACATGATGTACCAGGGAGTGAGGCTGCAAAAGTAAACAGGATAACCATGATCTCTATCCTAGCAAAGCTTAAAATTTAGAGTGGGAGACAACTATAGACTTGAGATAAGAGTTTCCATAGCACAAATCTTTGAATATTTGAGGTTTCTGGCTTGGACAACAATTACCATCAACACTCAAGAGAGAGCACACAGAACTGTAAAAGATGAGAAGAAAAATAATGAGTTCAGTTTGGAATATATTGAGATGTTAGTGTCTTTCTTAGAACTTTAAAAATATATACATTTATATGTTTTAAAACATATAAATGTATGTTTATAATTATATAACTTAAAATATATGTTGTAATAATTTTATAATTTATATAAAATATATATTTTAAAATATGCTATATATTTTAAAAATATAATGTAAATATATATAAAATATATGACCTTTCTTGAATCCTGTTTGTCCTAAATTGGAATCATTACATACAGGATTAAGGAAAGTGGGATCTCCTACGGACATTATTTTGAAATTTCAATCATATGAGAGAGAGACCAGAGTCTAGCACTGGCCAAAGCAAGGAAAGTCCCAGATACCAGGTTCCTTTGAAGACACGGGTAAGACATGGAAAGTAAAATCTAAGTACCATTAGAAAGATGGTTTTGGGGTTGGGGCATTCATCTTACTTTTTTAAAGATCAAAGTTGAAAATTACTTCTGTGATTGGAAATAATCTAGTCATAGAATACTTAACCTCAGAGGTGTATAAGCTTGTCTCTTCATTTCATCTTTAGTCTCATGAGTTGGAAGAAATAGTTGGGTCAGACACTATCTGTGTCTTTCTAAATGTTCAGTAATAGTGGAAGAACAATTTAAAGGTCTCTTTTTGACTAGGTTGGAAACAAGCTTTCTCAAAAGAACAGTAAAAAATAGGCATTGCTGTGGGAAAAGTTTAAATTTGGAAGAAGGCTTTTAATTATCACCTAAAGTTTAAGTTGAATTAATACAGGAAAAGTTAACTACATTGTATTTCATTCATTCTAACTTCAAATTCTTCCATACTAAAATAGTCAGTGACCTCTGAAACTGGTACCTTAATCTGCCATCTTAAATTTGCTGTCATTCTGGTATCATTCTCAATATAACTGTTATATCTAAGCATGTACCAACTTGGGAATAGCTGTTTCTTTGGTCACAATTTAATAGGTTTTTGCATTTGGGGCATGTGTCTTGAGTGTAATCACCACAAAATGCCCTCAAAAAGATTGTCGTATGATTCAACAATGAATACAAAGTTGCCATATAACCCAGAAAAATGTGGAAACAGTCTAGTGTAATATAAAGTAAACATGTGTCTAATAATTATAAAACAACTTTTTCAATCCTTATGAAATTAAAATTCCTAAGTGATAAAGCATTTATTACTGTTAAATTGGTAATGTATTTTCCTTCTTAGTTATACAACAAAGAATACAGTCAGTTACAATGAAAGGCAGCTATACTTGATGAAATGAAGTGCAATAAGTTAACACATATCCAAAGCATGTCATTGTCTCTTCAAATATTCAGTTGTGGATCTGTTTGATGTTATTTAGGTCTAGTTGATTATTTTAGGTTATTTTAGAAATAAAGTCTAGATCCCAGTGAATCCTTTTTGTTTTCAAGGTAATGTACTTGTTAATGCTACCTTATGGCAGGAAATCCTAATTATTCTGGAAGTATTTTAAAGGGAAAACAATTTCAAAATTGCTGAAACTTCAAATTTTAAAGTAATACATTGTGACAAATGTCCCAGACGCTTTTGTGGCCCTGGAAGAATAGTTGCACTGGACTATACAGAAGAATTGATATGGTAGATTTAGATTCTGATTAGTTTTTTCCAGGGACTTTAGAGAAATATTTCTAAGTCAACATTTGTCATTTAAGAGGAGTGTAAATTTCAGTAGTTAAAGTTTTTTAGATTAGTAGCAGATTATTTATGCATGCCATAAATACTGAACACCTATTTCTATAAGAACTACACTGGATTTGTGACAGATATAAGAATAAAGAGGCAAAGCTCCTGTCATCAAGGAGCTTATAGTCTGGGCAAGGAGCTAAAATGTCTCTACAAATAACCATAACTTCCAATGATAAAGGGCTTCAAAGGACACATGAGTCAAGGGCAGCAAGATGCTGACACACCTATTTTGAATGAACGTAGAAAAGGGGGAGAGATCAGACAACACTCACGTGTAACAGGAGGGGCTACTTTTTAAAAAGCACTCTTTTTCAAAAGCAACTTCAGTTTTCACTTTTAAATGATTATTTTTAAACTAGGGGAATAACAAGAAAAATAGAAAGTACCAATATTGCTTTGGTTTATGATGCCACAGCATTAAATATTTTTAATATAATTTAAATTTGAGTTGTCTTTGAATAATATATCTCCTTTTACAACATATTAAAATTTTAAGATCCAAGTCGAAGTCATTTAAATTTTATAATTTTTATCAGTGATTTCAAGGTCCTTGCTGCAATAAATGATCAATTTTCTACTAATAGGTTAATAAAATTATTCAGTGCCTTTTCTTTTTATGTACTTCAATTAAATACATTTTTATGTTCAGATACTTTTTTGATGATTTCTTTGCTATCGCCTTTGTATGGAACTCTTCATTTCACTTTCTACCACTTTGCTTTTTACCACAATTATTTATCAGATTATCTTTCTAGAGAGCACACGAGTCCGTAAAGGCAGAGACTACATCCTACTCTCCCTTCCTCGATACCTAAAAGAGTGCCTGAAATTTAGCAACAGTTCAATAACCGTATCTCAAATGAATGCACACATGGAAAATGCCTATACTAGCAGAAATTTAAAAATACTAAGAAAGCATAATAAAAAATCTTGGCTCTAGTGCTATATGTGTCAAACCTCAATTCCAGAAGATTATATATTTTCCCTATATCAGATATTTTTAATTTCATAAAATACTATTACATTTTCAAAGGTAACAACTTGATCCATGGAAAAATTACTAAACAGAAAAATAGAGTGATACATGAGTTACTTGAATTCATCGGAAGTGAACCTGGTTAGAATTGTAAACTGTAACTGAATTATTTTCCCAGGAAGCTACTGAAAAAAGGTGTGAATACTACACAAATATTTTTTATTTACTGCAAATTAAGCTTAAATGAAGTTTGTTCATTTTCATTACTTCAGAATTCTTACTGTTGCGGTTAACAACCAACTATTGGTCCATTCTATAGATAAATATACAGATAAAATAATTATTACACAGATAAATATTCTTCATAATTCATTCTAAACATGGGTGGAATGTTAAAAGATAAAAAATACTTATAGGGCTGTAGAAGTGAATGCAGTATGCTAGGGTTTTGTTTTCATAACATCAATGCATCAAAAAAAAAAAAAAAAAAAAACCGTAGTTGCTAAAGCAGATTTAAGGTTTTTTTTTTTTCTTTTTTTTTTTTTGAGATGGAGTCTCGCTCTGTCGCGAGGCTGGGGTGCAGTGGCACAATCTCGGCTCACTGTAACCTCCACCTCCTGGGTTCAAGTGATTCTCCTGCCTCAGCCTCCTGAGTAGCTGGGACCACAGGCATGCGCCACCAGGCCCGGCTATTTTTTATATTTTTAGTAGAGACGGGGTTTCACCATGTTGGCCAGGGTGGTCTCGATCTCTTGACCTCGTGATCCGCCACCTCCACCTCCCAAAGTGCTGGGATTACAGGCGTGAGCCACTGCACCCGGCCAAGGTTTGTTTATTTAATGTCGTAAAGAAAAGTGATTTTAAATAGTGACATGTAAAAAAAGATTATATTACTTTCCCACTTGCTATCTACTAGTATTAGTGATGAGAAATAAGTGATATTTTTAAAAGAGAAACACTGTTCAAGTTATAAATTTGTTTTTGTTTTTATAGTTCTATATCAACTAGATGCAGGTTCTTTGTAATCATGAACTATATCATTCATCTTTTTATCTCCAGGACCTAGTCTAGGGTCAATAATTAATTAACAAATGAATGAATATATCCCATTATTAACAAGAGCTACATTCATGATGCATTATACTAATCTAGTGAGTATTTATTTATAATAGACTTATTCTTTATCAGTTAAGAAACACTAAATCAACTTGTGTGTTAAAACATATTAAAGTAAATCAGAATTGCATAAAGTAGGGTTTGAACACTTCACTCCCAATCCTTCTTTCTCCCTCCCTAGAGTGATTAACAATTTCCTGAATGAATATAGCCCCATCTTTTTCAATGCTTATTTAAATACATATACACATATTTAAACAAAATATAGACATTTAAACACATGGACATATATGTACTTTTAAACAAAAATTGAATCTTGTTACACATAATGCTTTTTAAAATTTTACTTAGAATTAATTCAAATACCATAACATTTATTCATTTATAAAATCATTGCTTCCTAGTGATTGTACAGTTTCATACAACAATTATCACATTCAAATTTTAGAACATTTTTGTCCGCTGAAAAAGAAACCTTAGCCGTCATTTCCTCTTCCCCCAGCCCGAATCCCCAAGTCATCGGCAACCACTAATCTATTTCCTGTCTCTGCAGGCTTTCTAGTCTGGACATTTTATATAAATGGAATCATGCAATATGTGGCCTTTTGTGTCTGGCTTCTTTCATTTAGAATGTTTGGAAGTTTATCCATGTTGCTGCATGTATCAGTACTTCCTTTCCTTTTATTGTCCAGTGTTATTCCACTACATGGATAAAACATATTTTGTTTATCCATTCATCAGTTAACGGACATTTGGGTTGTTTCCACTTTTTGATTTGTATGAATAATGGCCCTATGAACATTTGTGCACAAGTCTTTTATGGACATTTGTTTTCATTTCTCTTGGGTAGATACCTAGAAGTGGAATTGCTGGGCCATATGGTAACTTTATGTTTAACATTGACAAACTGCCAAACTATTTTCTAAGTGACTACACCATTTTACATTCCCACCAGCAAATATAAGGATTCTAATTTCTTCATATGCTAATCAATACTGGATTTTATCTAGACTTATTATTGCTGCCATTTTACTGGTTATAAAGAGGTATTTCATTATGGTTTTGATGTGCATTTCTCTAATGTCTAATGACGATGAACATCATCATTACTAGAGTGCATACTGAATATTCTTTTATCGTCTTTGAAGAAATGTCTATTTCAAGTCATTTGACTATTTTTAATTGGATAATTTGCTTTCTGGATATTCAATTGTAGAAATTCTTTATATATTCTGGATGCAAACTCCATATTAGATATATTATTTCCAAATATTTTATCCCACTCTGCAGGTTGTCTTTTTACTTAACGTAGATGGTGTTGTCCAAAGCAAAAAATTTTAAATGTAATGAAGTCGACCTTGTTAATTCTTTTTCTTTTATCATTTGTGGTTTTGGTTTCATATATAAGACATCCTTGACTAATCCAAGGTCATGAAGATTTGTTCCTATGTTTTTGTTTTTGTTTTGTTTTCCCTAGGGGTTTTATGTTTTGACTCTTACATTTTGTTCATTGGCTCACTTTGAGTACATTTCTGTGTATAATGTGAGATAAGGCTCCAAATTCATTCTTCTGAATGTGGATATGTAGTTGTCCCAACCTCATTTGTGGAAAAGAATATTTCCCTCATTGAATTGCTTTATTATCTTGTTAAAAATCAATTGACTGCTAAAGTAAAAGTTTACTTCTGTATTCTATATTATTATATTGATCTATATGTCTATACTTTTGCCATCACCACACTGTCTAAATTATCAAAGCTTTGTAGTAAGTTTTAAAATTAGATATCAGGGTGCAGTGGCTCATGCCTATAATCACAGCACTTTGGGAAGGCAAAGCAGGCAGATCACCTGAGGTCAGGAGTTCAAGACCAGCCTGGCCAACATGGCAAAACCCCCATCTCTACTAAATATACAAAAATTAACCAGGTGTGGTGGCAGGAGGCTGTAATCCCAGCTGCTCAGGAGGCTGAGGCAGGAGAATTGCTTGAGCTTGGGACATGGAGGCTGCAGTGAGCTGAGATGACACCACTGCACTCCAGCCTGGGTGACAGAGCAAGACTCTGTCTCAAAAAATAAAATAAAATAAGTAAAACAAAACAGAACAAGAAAGTGTGAGTTCTCCAACTTTATTTCCATTTTCAAGAATTTTTGGCTATTCTGGGTCCCTGATATTTTCTTATGAATTTTAGGATCAGCTTGTCAATTTCTAGGGAGCAAAAAAAGCCAACTGGTATTTTGGTAGTGATTGTATTGAATCCACAGATCAATTTGAAAAATATTGCTATTTCAACAATATTAGGTCCTCTGACCTGATTCATGAACTTCAAATGCTTTTCCATTTATTTAAATCTTCAATATTTTTCAACTATGTTTTGTAGTTTTTGTAGCACAAGTCTTTAAGTATTTTGGTAAATTTATCCCCAAATATATTTATTATTTTTGATGCTATTGTGAATTAAATTATTGTGGTAATTTCATTTTTAGATGGTAGTTGTTACTATATAGAAATGTAATTAATTTTTAAGTATTAATTTTGTATCCTACAATCTTACTGAACTCATTTATTACATCTAGAATTTTTTAATTAATATATATTTTCAAAATTCCTTTTTCCCTTCAAAATATATGAATATTTCTTTTTCAAGTCAATCATACATGCCTTTTTAATTTCTATTTTAATAGTTGTCTTGTATTTCACATTATTTTATAAAAAAAATATATTTATCCATTCCCCTGTTAATAAGCCTTTGTACGGATTTGTCTTTTTTTGTTGTTTTGCTATCACAAAAATACTAAAATAAACATTTTTTTATTATACCTCTAACTACTCACTTGTCCTTACAGTTTTATGGGTCAGACGCCTGAAAACAGAATTGACTGGTCATAGTATACATTTATCTAAAATGTTAGCAAATATTGCAAAATTGTTCCTCAAAAGAGTCCAAATTTCTCTCTCATCAAAAGACGAGATAGCTTCTTAAGGATGAACATCAAAACAATGAACAATTATTTATAGTTGTCCTTCAGCTGGGTTTAAAAAGTCCTCTCCAAAAAAGCAGCAAGATCGCTCCTGTGATACCAAATTAGAGTGTAAGTAAAGATATTCAGTATTGCTGGTGAAGACATCTTTCTTTTTAGACACTTTTAACTAGAAATAGCAGAGAGGAACTAAAAGGATTTACTGTAGTTCAGTTAGTGAATCATACATCCTAAGCAGCTTTCTGACACTTTTGCTAGCAGATTCTTAGGAGAATGTAGTTCACTAGGTCTCAAAATATAAAGTGTATGTTTGGAATTCAGAAACACAAACTAGGTATAGCTGTATACTCAACAAGTACTTCTCAACATAAGTGATTACTCGAGTTTGTATATACCTACAAAATCATACATATGTCATCTATGTGAATATTGGTGTAAAATAGTTAAACCCTCTTGCTGTTGCCAAAGGAAGTTTATTTTCATCATATTCCAAAGAAAGTATGATGGTGTCACCCACCAGGAAATGCTTCTTAGTTTACACCCCTACTTCTAAAGAGAGTTTTGAAGTATTTTTCCATTGCCTCATCACATTCCCATACTTTGTAGAATTGTGCAGAAAAAACATAATGGGAATGAAATTTTTTATAGGAATTACTTAACAATGACTGTATGCTGAGTAAGTATATTAGCATAAACTAAGATCTTCTGCCTTATTAATGAGAAGCAAGAAGTGAATTGAACCCTAAGTAAGAAGACACAGGGAAATGAGAAATGCCTGCCATCCCAACTTATAACTTATAACCTTAGCCACCAGATGAAGGTTTATTGGTAATTTTGTTTTTATCGAGAAAGAGCTAACTAAAAGCAGAATTCAAGGTAAGGATTTCTAGCTGAAATGTATGTATTTGGAGCAGAATTAACACTAGAGTAAAATCTGAATTGCTTACAATTTGTCAAGATTTCTTTGTTCTTAATCCAAAATGTGTTTTTAGCTTTCATCTCAGCTCCAAAGCACATAACTGCTAAACAATTTCCATATGGAAGCCATTGCATTAGGAGTTCTGGACAAAATAATGATACATGGTTGCCTTAAAGGAGTTTACCATACAGTTGGAGAGATAGGCATGCAGATACATAGATATAACACAAGATCCTATAAGTGTCTATAAATCATTATTTACAGAGATGCATTATAAATTCAATAGAGTCTCTATTCTGCAAACAATATAAAGCTGCAATTAACCCTTTAAAGCTATTTGCCATAGTAAGTGTAAGTAATTATATTGCTTATTTAATTTTTAAAGTAGTAAACTCTTTCAACTAAGTGGATCCATCTTATTCACTGTATCTCCAGCATTTGTAACAATGCTTGTTATAGTAAGCATTCACTATCTCTCATAAATATATAATATATAAAGCAGTGCACCGCATAACAATGTTTCAGTCAACAATGAACCACATAAACAACAGTGGTCTCATGACATTATAATGAAACTGAAAAATTACGCTTGCCTAGTGAGGAGCTAGTTATCATAACATCATAGAGCATCACCTTTTCTAAGTTTAGATATGTGTAGATACACAAATTGTGTTATAATTGCCTACAATATTCAGTAACATGATGCACAGGTTTGTAGCGTAGAAGCAACAGGCTATAACATATAATTAGTGGCGTAGTAGACTATGCCATCTAGGTTTATAAAGTAGTTACATAAAGCCTAGATGGCATAGCTGACTACACAGTGTACTTACATAGCCTATTACACAATGTACTTACATTTTACAGTACTTAGTACACTGTACTTACATACTGTGCCTAAAGAGACATAATCGCCTAAGGAGACATTTCTTAGAAGAAATCCCTGTCATTAAGTGACACACGACCAAAAATGTTATTTGTCGCTGGGCGCCGTGGCTCACACCTGTAATCCCAGCACTTGTTGGGAGGCCGAGGCAGGCAGATCAGGAGATCAGGAGATCAAAATCATCCTGGCTAACATGGTGAACTCCATCTCTACTAAAAAAACTGTTAGCCAGATGTGGTGGCATGCACCTGTAGTCCCAGCTACTTGGGAAGCTAAGGCAGGAGAATAGCTTGAACCTGGGAGGCAGAGGTTGCAGTGAGCCGAAATCATGGCACTGCACTCTAGCCTGGATGACAGAGCAAGACTCCATCTCAAAAAAAAAAAATTCTTATTTGTCATTTCAATGAACGTTTTAAAAGATTAGTGGAAATAATTTTAAAAATTCAAACTAATGCATGAAAAGATAAAATAGAAAATAAAGATAACATAAAATTCAACCAGCTTTGTATGCGGCCTAAAAGTACATAGTTTTGCTCAGATTTGTGATGGCATTCTTAGAAAATTATTGTAACTGTAATTGCTGTTACACATTGCATTGCAATACTACCCTCAAAACAAGCTGACATTGCTTTATACTTCTTTCACTAGCATATGAATCTCCTATTTCCCCAAAATGACACAGAATTTTGTCAATGATTCCTTTTTGGTCAACCTGATATGTGATGAATAATTTTGCATTGCTATTTTCACTTGCATTCCTGTGATTACAAAAGAAAGCATTTTCTGTTTATTTTCCATTAATACTTCTTTATGAGTTGGCTCTTCTTGAACTTTTTCTCATGTGTAAATTCTTTATATGGCGCTATTATATAGTACCTTTTTCCATCATATATTGCAATTTTTTCTGTCTGTACATTTGCTTTTAATGCCGGACAATATGTTATTTATCATGAATCTATCATTTATGTAACAAACCAACAAAAATTTTCCTCTTAGTTTGTGACTTTGGTGTCATTTCAAAGGCCATTAACAACCCAAGATAACATATTTCCCTGTTATATTCCTTGTTTTTTTTTCTTTAAAATTGAATGTATCAGTTGTTTTAATGTAAGCTTGGAGTATCAATTCAATTTTTTTTTCAAATTAGCCAGCTATTCTAATGTTACTTGATAAATAGGCCAATAGCCTTCAAATGCTACATTTGTAAGATAAAAAAAATTATGACTGTAATTTTTTTAGTTCTATGTTATTTATCATTATGTGTTTTTTAACAGTAGTACCACAGTTTTCAGATTATGGTATCTTTAGAATATCTTTTTTATTATAATACCTTTTGTATTTGTATTTAGTTGAAAGCCTCCCGTCTTTTATGTGAGCATTCCAAAGTTTCTGGCCCATTCTTTCATTTTTATTTATTCTGATAAATCTTAAAATGTTTTAACCAGGTATTTCTCACCAAATCTTACTAGAATTGGTTCTGCAATTCTCAGAATATTGTTTAAAATTCTCCATGAGGTAGTTATTTTGCTCAATTTTATTTTAACATAATTTGAATAAGCATGGGAGTCTTTGCAAGAAAGAAAGGAATGTGTAGAAAAATACATCTGAATGAGAAAATTCACAATGTCAAAAATCTTGTCAACAAAGACCCCTAGAAAACCAACAAAAGTAAAATGTGTTTTTTAAACCACCAGAGGGCAGTGCACTCTAAATAATTGATACTAGCAATCCTGAGCTAAAGCCCAAAGTTTTCCTTCTCTTGAAGATAAAATTTACGTAATAGCCTCTTTATTTTAAACTCTCTGAAATAATTATAATCCTTAAATCTGATATTACCAGTATGACATTTATTTATAATAGAGAATATTCACAAAAATATAGTCACCGCTGAATTTTTCCATATTAATATTACAGTCTCTGCCTGCCCAACCACATTGCTAAAGATCTACATCAAACCTTAAGGTGTTCTGTATGAATGAGAACTGCTTGAAAACAGGAATGGTACTTTCTCACCAGCTGTTTCTTTTGTACATGAACAGGACTCTGTTTATTGTAAATACTCAATATCTCATGAATGAAAAAAATAAATGATTTGTAGTCTCGGCCCTACTTAATTTCTGAATTAATTCAAATGAAACCTGCACTACACTATAAGCTATTGCTACCCTTAGGCAAGTGGGTTCTCTTCCCTGAGCCCTGCATTTCACCTGGGCCTCGTCCAGCAACAACCCTTGTCCCCCTGGCCAGGATTACCCTCCTTCCTATGGACGGTGAAACAGGACCACCTATCCTGTCATACTCTGGGTATCTCAGACAGATGCACTGAAGCCCCTGTGTAGATCTACTTCTCTAAGCCCATCTTACCCAGAACAGATTATGTAATGGATATGCACAGGGCAGACCCAAAAGGTGTCTGAAGGGGTGCTATTTCTTCAGACTATGGACAGAATTTTATTGTACAGTCTGAGATTTAGGGACCAGACAGATTCAAGGAGAATTTTTCCTCTTATTCCTTATGTTTCTGGGTCATATAGTTTTTAACAATAATTATGTATTATTTGTATCTTTTTAAATCACAGAGAGAAAGGTATGGAATTAAAACTCACTTCACTTGGGGACAGACTGGATCTACAGAATGTTGGGATAATTGCCATTGTATATTTTGCTGGCAGGGGACTGGTTGAACAGCACTATCATCAAATGCAATTTGGAATTATAGAAGAGGAATGGGTTTATGAATATGGTATAAGAATACTAAATTCTGTGAAGAGCAAGTTGCATTGAAGACCTGTGTAATATCTATGTGCAACTATCTGGAAAGCAGTCAGAAATTTTTGTGGAGGTCTCAAGAAAAAGGTTTTGACTAGATCATGCATTTTTGAGAGGTGTCTATGTATAGATAACCATATAAGAGTCTACTGAGGAAAAGTATAGAACATACAGAAAGAATAAGACCAAAGTCAGTACCATTTTAGAATAAGAGAGAAGAAAATGACAAAGAAAGAGCCATCGGTCAGGAGAAGGATCAGAAAAGCAGAAACCGAGGAAAAGTTTCAACAAATATGAAGACTTCTTGATATCAAATGGAACAGAAAAGTCATAAATACATTCTTGCAAGCACTGTCTGAATTTGATCATGGGGCGGTCACATGTGACCTTGGAGATAGTCCTGTCAGTGAGCTGTCAGAGTGAAGTCAGAGAGCTGCAGGCAGAAAAAGGAAAGGGAGGTAAAGAAATAAAGCTAACAGCAGTGTCTACCTTTTTAAGACTTCTTCCCTGGAGATGATAAGGAGAGAAAGAGTGCAATACCTTCCAGCTTGATGAGAGAGGCTACTTTCAGAAGAAGCTGTAACCTAATAATAAGCTAATCTGAAAATTTTCACCTGAAAATCTGCTCCCATTGGAAATGCAAATGCAACCTCTATCTCTGCTCTTTTCCTGTTCCTTCTTGCCTCTCAGCCACCAACATCCATCAAGTGTTATCAATCAGAAATCAAACATTAAATCAAAAAACGGCTTCCTGTCAATAAGGTAGAGTTTCTCTTCCATGAAGATTATAACGTTGGGCTTTCATTCACCGTCATCATCTTTTTATCATTTTCTCGGAGTGTAACTCTGATAATTGAAATCTCGATTGATTAACAAGACAACAGACAACAAGGTTCTAAGCAATAAGTAGTAAATGGATTTTCATGGATTTATTATTGGTCTGATTCAAACACCACTTCTTGCCTCTTACCAGGGTTGCCTTCCTCTGGCGTATACTGCGAACTTCCCCTGCCCTGCTCCTCAGGGTCCTCCTATCTTACACCAAGCTTGAACCGTGAGCCATTGCTAATTGAGCAGGTTATATCCTGCCACTGAGTGGACACTGCTGTCTTTATGTAGATGTCCATGGGAAACAAGGCTGTGGTCTAAATCTGATAGATTTTAGAGCCCAAGAAAGGAACCCTAAGAGATTGAATCCTACTCCCTCAAGTGTTTCAAGCACTCTCCAAAACAACTCCTTCTGAACTATTCTGTGAGCCTCTCCACCCTACCTTTTGAAACTCCATTTGTTTCTCATGATATTCAACTACCTTCTGTACCCACTCCCATCCTTCTAGCACAGTTTCCTAAATCTAATTCATTCCAACCATTTAATACTCTGAGGTTGGGGACCAAGGGATAGTCAGCAGTATGACTGATGAGGAACATGAAACCTCCTTTCCCAAAAGAAATACTATGTGAGTTGGGGAAAAGGCCAGTGGGTACTACAAGTCCCACAAGATCCTTAGAATCCTTTGGGTGCCCAGCTGCAGGAAGACCTCAAAGGACACACCTCTGGAGGACGAAGAAAAATTGTCAGACGGAATAGCTTGAACCCACAAGGAAGCGTGAAATAGTTTCCCAACTGCCTCCAAGCTCTTCGTAATTTGGGAGGCACCCCTGCCTCCTCTAATGCAATGAGTCACAAGATTAAATAGAGCAGTAATTGTACTTCTCAAGGGTGGATCCCTTAAGAAAAAAGACGTTTGGAGATAATTGTTCTACCAAGTACTTAATAAACTTCTTTGCCAAATACCCTTGTTCTCAATTTCCACCGGCGGGGGGTGGGGCAGAAGGAGGTGGTTTATGCTCCAGTTACTTCTGCTTATTTCATTTAGGAAGAAAGGCCAAAATTCATTGTGATGTGATGCACAGGATACCAACTGATCCATTTGACAGTCTTGATGAGCCATCTGTTTTTATTGTAGCCAAAAATCTTCTCATCACAGCATCCTATGGTGAGCAAGAGATACGTTTTTAGACGTTATCCTTGTGCATTTATATAGCACCTGTGATAGGATTCCAGGTATCCTAAAGGGAGTACCAACACTTGTTAAGTTATTCATTTATCCAAACTATTTGACTGTCTTGTGGTAGTTGTGGGAATTGTGACTGACGTTGGGAATATCAAGTTGAATAAGACATGGGTTCCTACCTAGGAGCTTGCAGAGAGCAAATCATTAGCCCCAAAATAGTGTGATTAGTTATGTGATAGAATGAGGCAAAAGGGGTGATGGGGAAAGAAAGGAATCACACTTGAGGAAATCAGTGATAGCTTTGTAGAGAAACGATCACTAAACCTGGGCAGGCATGCCTGAAGAGGAGTAAGCATTATTATAGCCCAGAAAAGACAAAAGCATATTCTCGTAGTGAGATCAGCCAAGGAAGTTAAAAGAGATAACTCAATTAGAGAATTTTAGAAGGCTTAGTATGACTAAAATGCAAGGTTTAATGTAAGCAATTTTACTTTCATCAAACAAACTCAGAAAGTGTAGCAGAGATGTTTATTTTGTTCAAGGAAGAACGTCAGTGGTAGAATATTTAATAGAATTATTTTATTTGATCTGTTAAGTTCAGACATTTTAGCATATAGCATATATAGTGTATTAGTTTGTTTTACACTGCTATAAAGATACTACCCAAGACTGGGTAATTTATAAAGAAAAGAGGTTGAAATGACTCACAGTTCAACATGGCAGGTGAGGCCTCAGGAAACTTATAATCATGGAGGAAGAAAAAGCAGGCACATCTTCCATGGCAGCAGGCAAGAGAGACAGTGTCAAGGAGGAACTGTCGAACACTTACAAAACTATCAGATATCATGAGAACTCACTCACTAACACGAGAACAGCGTGGGGTAACTGCTCCTATGATGCAATCATCTCCCACCAGGTCCTTCCCTGAACACATGGGGATTATGGAGATTACAATTTGAGTTGAGGTTTGGATGGTGACACAGAGACAAATCATATCATATAGTTTGGGGATTTGGGCTGCTAGCACTCAGAAACCCTCAAAATACATTTTCTGAATTACAAGCACTTTTCTTTATAAAATTTTTATTTTAGAATAGCTGTAGATTTACAGAAAAGTGCAAGATTGTACAGAGTTCTCACATACCCTACAGTTTCCCTTATTATTAACATCTTGCAGTAGTATTTTACATTTGTTACTATTAAAGATCCAAAATAACTAAGTAAAAGTCCATATTTTATTCAGATTTCCTTAATTATTATCTAACGTCCTTTCAGTGTTCCAGGATCTTATCCAGAATACCACAGTACATTTATTTATCATAAGCTTGTGGACTCTGAGTGTCTCAGATTTTGCATGGTTTTGATGACATCAACAGTTCTGAGAAGTAGTTGTCAGGTATTTTGTAAAATCTGCCACAGTTTGGGTTTATCTGATGTTTTTCTCATGATTAGACTGAGTTTATAGGTTTCTAGGAGGATATATAAACTCTTTAGCAGAAAACTGCATGGGTGAAAGGGAAGGCTGTCCTTAGACAAAATGGAAAAGTGGGTACAGTTCCCACTAAACAACCATTTCCCCACTACATCCATGCACATTTTCTCCCCACTTCTACAGCCCTTAACACACAGTGCTATCTCTTGTCCATTACTCCACCCCTCTCAGGTTCTTACCCAAAAAATGCTTCCTCTACCTTTCCCTCACTGTCTGCACTGGGGCTCACTAGCTCACTTAAGATCCTACATTATGCCTCCCTCACTCCCCAGAGCAATTGCACATGCTACTCTCTACCTAGAAATTTCTCCACAACATTCCCCACACCTCTAAATGGCCACACCATTACATTCTACACCCCTATTGACCTCCCTTTCATACTTCCTGTCTCAGACAAACATCAAGTTCCTGAGGAAAACCATCTGCCTCTTGGAAAGTCAGATCCTTCTACTCTTAGGGAAGCTTGAGCTGTCTTTTCATAGTATTTGTCTCTGGTTGTGATCAGCTGCTCATGTGATTCTGTAATTAATGCCTACTTTCTCCTATTATTTGTAAGCTGTATGAGGGCAGAAAATATTTTTATTTTTTCTAACCCAATATTGCCATTGCCTTGCACAAGGCCTGATAGCCATAACACATGCACTGCATATCTGTTAGAGGGAGGAAAGGAAAGATGAAGACAATAGAAAACACCAGCTTGGTTCTTTGACTTGATTAATCTGCATTCTGGGATCTTGAGGACTGTAGCAGTATAACTTTCGTTTTCTAAACAAGCATGGTAAGAAGCATTCCAAGGTAAAGTATGGAGGGCATGCCTTACAAGAGCAAAGTTATCACCCTCTGAAACAAAATATGGGGTGATAACACCTGTTACAGAAAATGTTTTTGCATGAACACATGCCATTCCACCTTATGAGACACAGGACATCCTCAGACTAACATCCTCTCTATATCTTAAAATATCTCAAACACTATGATTTGCTTCTCTGCATTCATAAAAATTAAAACACATTAAAGATGCCCATTGTGATAAGTAATATGTTCTGATTATCAGAGGCCATTAGAACAATTCTGCCTATAGCCAGTAACTTCCAAATGACCTTCCACTAAAAATCACAAATTCACACACACACACACACACACACACACACACACAGACCAGTAGAGGAACCAGCATTAAATCCTTTTTTGGAAACTTAAAGGATGTAAGTAAATATACAAACAGTGGGAAATAGAATTCCTGTGTGTGTATTAAAATGCTTAACAAATAATCAAACATAAACAACATTACCCAGAAAGAAGTGAATAACATCCAAAATGTTTTTTAGTTTTTAATTTTATGGCTACTTAAAAGGTATATATATTTATGAGACATGTGATATTTTGACACAGGAATACATTGTCTAATAGTCACATCAAGGTAATTAGTGTATCCATTACCTCAATCATTTATCATTTCTTTGTGTTAGAAACATCCCAAATACACTTTGTTATTTTTAAATGTACGTTTAAATTATTTACTATAGTCACCCTGTTGTGTTATCAAATACTATGCCTTAGTCATTTGTATTTCTGTACCCATTAATCATCTCCACTTCCCCCAAATCCTCAGTCATCTTTCCAGCCTCTAATAACCATCATTCTACTTTCTATCTCCATGAGCTCAATTGTTTTAATTTTTAGCTCCCACAAATGAATGAGAACATGCAATGTCTATTTTTCTGTGCCTGACTTATTTCACTCGATATAATGACTTCCAGTTCCTTCGATATTATTGCAAATAACAGGATTGCATTCTCTTTATGGCTGAATAGTACTCCCTTGTGTGTACGTACCACATTTTCTGCAACCATTTGTCTGCTAATGGACATTTAACTTGCTTCCAAATCTTAGCTATTGTGAATAGTACAACAGTAAATATGGAGGTACAGATAGCTCTTCAATACACTGATGTGCTTAGTTTTGAATATATACCTAGCAGTAGAATTGCTGGATCATATGGCAGTTATAATTTTAGGTCTTTGTTGTTATTGTTGTTGTTGCTGCTGTTGAGAAACATCCAAATTGTTCTCTATAGTGATTATACTAATTTACTTTCCCACCAACAATGTACAAGGGTCCCCTTTTCTCCACACATCACAAGTATTTGTTATTGTCTGTCTTTGGATAAAAGCCATTTTGACTGGGGTGAAATTATATCTCATTGTAGTTGTGATTTACATTTCTCTGAAGATCCATGATGCTTAGCACCTTTTCATATACCTGTTTGCCATTTGTCTGTCTTCTCTTGAGAAATATCTATTCAAATAATTGGCCCATTTTTAAATTGGATTATTGGATTTTTTTAATTGGGTTGTTTGAGCTCCTTATATATTCAGGCTATTAACCATTTGTCAGCTGGCAGTTTGCAAATATTATCTCCCATTCTGTGGATTGCCTCTTCACTTTGTTGATTGTTCCCTTTGCTGTGCAGAATATTTTAAATATTATATGATCCCATTTGTCTTTTTTTTTTTTTTTTGATCGCCTATGCTTGTGAGATATTACTCAAGAAATCTTTGCCCACTCCAATGTCCTGGAGTTTCCCCCACAATCTTCTTCTAGTACTTTCATAATTTGAGGTCTTAGATTTAAGTCCTTAATCCATTTAGTTTCAATTCTTGTGCAAGACAAGAGACAGAGGTGTCGTTTCCTTCCTCTGGATATGGGTACCCAGTTTCTCCAGTCTGGAAGAGACTGTCTTTTCCCCAATGTGCGTTCTTGGCACCATTCCTGAAAATGAGGTCATTGAAGATGTATGGATTTGTTTCTAGGTTCTTTGTTCTGTTTCATTAGTCTATGTGTCTGTTTCTATGCCAGTATCATGCTGTTTTGGTTACTTTTGCTCTACAGTATAATTTAAAGTTAGGAGATGTGATTTCTCTACTTTTGACCTTTTAGTTCAGGATAGCTTTGGCTATTCTGGGCCTTTTGTGGTTCCATATAAATTTTAGGGTAGCTTTTTTTTCTGTTTCCGTGAAGAATGTCATTGGTATTTTGATAGGATTGCACTGAATCTGTAGATCATTTGGGATAGTATGAGCATTTTAACAATATTTATTCTTCCAACCCATGAATATGGAATATCTTTTCATTTTTTGCATGTGCTCTTCGATTTCTTTAATCAATGTTTCATAATTTTCATTGTAGAAATCCTTTATTTCTTTGGTTAATTTCTAGATATTTATCTATTGTAAAAACAAATATATATATATATATATATATATATATATATATATATATATATTAGAGATGGGGTCTTGCTCTGTCACCCAAGCTGGAGCCCAATGGCACAATATCTGCTCACTGCAAGGTTTGCCTCCTGGGTTCAAGCGATCCTCCCACCTCAGCCTCCTGAGTAGCTGGAATTACAGACGTCTGCCACCACGCCCAGCTAATTTATTGTATTTGAGTAGAGATGGGGTTTCACCTTGTTGCCCAGGCTGGTCCCGAACTCCTGACCTCATGATCCGCCTGCCTCGGCCTCCCAAAGTGCTGGGATTACAGGTGTGACCCACTGCTCCTGGCCAGAAACAATTATATTCTTGATTTCTTTTTCAGATTGTTTGCTGTTGGCATGTAGAAATATTACTGATTTTTGTATGTTGGTTTTATATCCTACAATTTTACTGAACTTGTTTGTCAATCTAATAGTTTTTTCGTGGAGTCTAGGTTTTTGCAAATAAAAGATTATATCATCTACAAACAAAGGTGATTTGAATTATTCCTTTCCAATTTAGATGTCTTTTATTTCTTTCTCTTGACTGATTGTTCTAGCTAGGACTTCCAGTACTATGTTGAATAATATTACTGAAAGTTGGCATCCCTGCCATATTCTAAATCTTAGAGGAAAGGCTTTCTGTTTTCCCCTGTTCACTATGATACTAGCTGTTAGTCTGTCTTACGGGGTTTTTATTATGTTGAGGCATGTTCCTTCTTTGCCCAGTTTTTTGAAGGTTTTATCATGAAGGAATGTTGAATTTTAGCAAATATTTTTCAGCATCAGTTGAGATGATCATATGGATTTTGTTCTTCATTACGTTGGTGTGTCACATTGATTGATTGGCATATGCTTATGTTGGGCCATGCTTGAATACCTGGGATAAAGGCCACTTGGTCATGATGAATGTTCTTTTTAATGTGTTGTTGAATTTGCCAATGTTTGGTTGAGGGTTGTTAAATCAATGTTCATCAGAGAAACTCGTTTTCTTTTATGATATGTCTTTATCTGTTTTTTGGTATCAGGATGACCTCATAGAATGAGTTTAGAAGTGTCCCTCCTTTATTTTTCAGAACAGTTTGAGTAGGATTGGCATTAGTTCTTCTTCAGATATTTGGTGGAATTCAGCAGTGAAGACATCAGGTCTTGGGCTTCCCCCTCAACCCTAGGAGACTTTTTATTATGGCTTTAATCTCATCACATGTTATTGGTCTGTTCAGCTTTTGGATTTTTTTATGGTTCAATCGTGGTAGGTAGCATGTGTCTAGGAACTTTTCTATTTCTTCTAGATTTCTTCTAATTTGTTGTCCCATAATTGCTCATAGTAGCCTCTAAGGATCCTTTGCATTTCTGGGGCATTAGTTGTCATGTCTTCTTTTTCATCTCTGATTTTATTGATTTAGATATTCTCTTTTTTCTTCTTAGTCTAGCTAAAGGTTTGTCAACATTGTTTAGCTTTTCAAAACACAACTTTTTATTTCATTGATGATTTGTATTGTTTTCTTCATTTCATTTATTTTTGGTCTGATCTTTATTACTTGTTTTCTTCTACTAATTTTGGGTTTGGTTTGCTCTTGATTTTCTATTCGTTTAAAATGCAACATTGGGTAGTTTATTTGAAGTTTTTCTACTCTTTGCTGTAGGCGCTTATAGCTACAAAATTTCTTTTGGTACTACTTTTGCTGCTTCCCATAGGTTTTGGTATATTCTGTTTCCATGATCATTTGTGCCAGAAAATTTTTTAATTTCCTTCTTAATATTTTCATTGACCCACTGGTCATTCAGGAGGATATTATTTAATTTCCATGTTTTTGTATAGTTTCTAAAATTATTCTTTGATTGATTTCTTGTTTTATTCTGTCAGAGAAGATACCTAATATAATTTCAATTTTTAAAATGTTTTAAGACTTGTTTTATAGCCTAATATTGGTCTACCTTGAGAATGATCCACATGCTGGGGAGAAGAAGGTATATTTGGCAGGCATTGGATGAAATATACTGTAAATATCCCTTAGGTACATTTGGTCTATAGTGCATGTTAAATCTGATGTTTCTTTGTTGATTTTATATCCAGATAATCTGTCTAATGCTGAGTGCCTGTTGAATTTCCAACTATTATTCTATTAGAGTCTGTTTCTCTCATTAGCTCTAATAATATTTACTTTATATATCAGGATGCCCTAGTGCTGTGCAGATACATATTTAAAATTGTTGCATTCTGTTGATGAATTGATTCTTTTTCATTACATAATGACCTTCTTCATTTCTTTTTATAGTTTTTTTTTAAATCTATTTTGTCTGATATAAACATACCTGTTCCTGCTTTTTTTGGGGGTTCCACTGGCATGACATGTCTTTTTCTATCCCTTTATTTTCAGTGTAGGTGTATCTTTGTAGGTATACCTAGACTGAAAATAAAGGGATAGAAAGTGTGGTTTTTGTAGGCAACAGATCACTGGGTCTTGTTGCTTATTCACTCAGCCATTCTTTTTCTTCTGATGGGAGACTTTAGTCCATTTATATTCAATGTTATTATTGGTAAGTAAAGACTTGCTCCCATCATTTGGGGGTTTTTGGGGGGGGTTGTTTTGTGGTCCCTTCTCTCTTATTTTTTCCTTTGTGTCTTCTTTCTAGTAAAGATGTTTTCCTCTGGTGGCATGTTTTAATTTCCTTTTTTAAATTTTTTGTGTATCAATTGAGGCTTGCCAACAATAGCAATTACTATAACCAATTATTTTAAGCTGATGACAACTTAACATTGATTCCAAAAACAAACTGACTAACAAGCAATTAAGGAGTAAACTAATTAAAAACTCTACACTCTAACTTTGCCTCCTGCTTTTTACCTTTTATTGTTTCTATTTATGTCTTGTACTCTCTTGAAAAGTTGTAGTTACTGACAGTTTCATCTTTTAGTCTCTCTGCTCAAGACGTGAGTAGTTTACACACCACAATTACAGTTTTATAATAGTCTCTGTTTTACTGTGTATGTATTATTAACAGTGAGTTTTCTACTCTCACATGATTTATTTTTGCTTTTTAACATCCTCTTCGCTCAGATTGAAGAAATTCATTTAGCATTTCTTATAGGACTGGTCTGGTGTTCAAGAAATTCCTCAGCTTTAGTTTGTCTGGGAAAGTCTTTATTTTTCCTTCACATTTGAAGAATACTGTCACTGGATATACTATTCTAGGATTAAAGGAGGTTTTTTTTTTTCCAGAGCTTTAAATATGGCATGCCTCTCTCTCCTGGACCTTGAGGTTCCCACTGAAAAGTCTGCTGCCAGGTGTGTTGAAGCCCCATTGTATGTTATTTGTTTCTTTTACCTTGCTGCTTTTAGAATGCTTTCTTTACCTTGAACTTTGTAAGTTTCATTATTAAATGTCTTGAAGTATTCATCATTGGATTATATCTGCTTGCTGTTTGTATTAGTCCATTCTCACATTGCTATAAAGAACCACCTGAGACTGGGTAATTTGTGAGAAAAAGTGGTTACTTTGACTCATAGTTCTGCAGGATGTACAGAAAGCATGGCTAGGAGGCCTCAGGAGACATCATCATGGTGGACAGTGAGTGGGAAGCAATCACATCTTACCATGGCAGAGCAGGGGAGAGAGGGAGAGAGAAGATGGAAGTGCCAGACAATTTTAAACCATCAGATCTCATGAGAACTCACTGACTATCACAAGAACAGCAAGGGGAAAATCCACCTCTATCGTCCAATCACCTCCCACTAGGTCATCTCCCAACACTTGGAATTACACTTCAACATGAGATTTGGGTGGGGACACAGAGACAAACCATGCCATTTCTCCCGGGCCCCTCCCAAATCCCATGTTTTCTCAAATTTCAAAACACAATAATGCTTCCCCAACAGTCCCCAAAAGTCTTAACTCAATCCAGCATTAACTCAAAAGTGCAAGTCCAAAGTCTCAACTACAAGGTAAGTCCCTTCTGCCCAGAGAGGTTGTAAAATAAAAAACAAGCTTATTACTTCCAAGATACAATGCAGATACAGGCATTGGGTAAATGCCCCCATTCCAAACAGGAGAAATTGGCCTAAACAAAGGGGATACAGGCTCCATGCAAGTCTGAAACTCAGCTGTGCGTCATTAAATCTTAAAGCTCTGAGCTCTTTTTTGACTCCATGTCTCACATTCAGGGCACGCTGATGTAAAAGGTGGGCTCCCAAGTCTTGGGCAGCTCCGCATCTGTGGTTCTAGAGGGTATAGCCCCCATGGCTACTTTCACAGGCTGGCATTGAGTGCCTGTGACCCTTCCAGGTGCATAGTGCAAGCTGTCAGTGGATCTACCATTCTGGAATATGAAGCACAGTGGGCCTCTTCTTTAAGCCCCACTAGGCAGTGCCCCAGGAGGGACACTGTGTAGGGGCTCCAACCCCTCATTTTTCCTCCACACTGCCCTAGTAGAGGTTCACTGTGAGAGTTCCACCCCTGCAGCAGACTTCTGCCTGGACATCCAGGCATTTTTATATATATCCTCTGAAATCTAGGTAGAAGTTCCAAAACCTCAACTCTTGCTTTCTATGCACCTACAGACCCAACACTACATGGAAGCCACCAAGGCTTGGGGCTTGCACCCTCTGAAGCCATAGCCTGAGCTGTATCTTGGCCCCTTTTAGCCACAGCTGGAGCTGGAGAGGCTAGGACACAGTGCACCATGACCAAAGGCTGAAAAGAGCAGAAGACACCTGGGCCTGGCCTATAAATTTTTCTTCCCTCCTAGGCATCTGGGCCTGTGATTGGAAGAGCTGCTGTGAAAGTCTCTGAAATGCCCTAGAGACAGTCTCCCCTTCACCTTGGCTAGTAACATTTGGTTCCTCTTTATTTAGGAAAATTTCTGCAGCTGTTTTGAATTTCTCTTCAGGAAGTAGGATTTTCTTTTCTATTACATCATCAGGCTTCAAATTTTCCAAACTTTTATACTCTGCTTCCCTTTTAGATATGAGTTCCAATTTTGAATAATCTCTTTTTTATGCGAGTATACACTTTTAGAAACAGCCAGGTTACATCTTGAATGGTTTGCTGCTTAAAAAATATCTTCTGCCAGATACCCTAAATCATCTCCCTCAAATTAAAAGTTCCACAGATCTCAAGGGCAGAGGAAAAATGACACCAGTCTAATTGATAAAGCATAGCAAGAGTAATCTTTACTCTAGTTCACAATAAGTTCCTTGTTTCCATCTGAGACCTTTCCTCTGCCTTGACTTCATTGTCCATATCAGTATCAGTATTTTGGTCAAAACCATTCAATAAATCTTTAAGAAGTTCTAAACTTTTCCTCATCTTCCTGTCTTCTTCTGAGCCCTCCAAACTATTCCAACCTCACCCATTACCCAGTTCCAAATTTGCTTCCACATTTTCAGGTATCTTTATATCAGCTTCCCATGCCTGGTACCAATTTTCTGTATTAGTTCATTCTCACATTGCTATAAAGAACTGCCTGAGACTGGGTAATTTATGAAGAAAAGAGATTTAATTGATTCACATTTCTGCAGGCTGTACAGAAAGCACAGCTGGGAGGCCATAGGAAATCTATAATTATGGCAGAAGGGGAAGGGGAAACTAGCACATCTTACCATGTTAGAGCAGGAGAGAGAAAACGATTTAAGGGGAAGGTGCCACACACTTCTAAACCATCAGACCTCATGAGAACTCACTGACTAACACAAGAACAGCAGGGGAAAGATCCACTCCCATGATTCAATCACCTAACGGAAGGTCCCTCCCCCAACATTTGGAATTACAGTTCAACATGAGATTTGGGTGGGGATACAGAGACAAATTATATCACTGTTCTATAACCTTCTTGTATTTGAAAATTTATATATTCCTCTATGTTTGGGAATTTCTCTGTTATTTTTCCTTTGAATAAACATCCTACCCCTATCTCTCTCTTGACCTCCTCTTTAAAGCCAGTAATTCTTCAATTTGCTCTTTTGAGACTTATTTTCGAAATGCTGTAGGTGTGTTTCAGTATTTTTCATTTTTTTCTTGTCTCCTCTGATTACATATTTTCAAATAGCTAGCTTCAAGCTCACTCTTTCTTCTGCTTGATTCATTCTGTTAATTCTTTTGCATTCTTGCAGTATGTGAACTGCATTTATTAACTCCAGAATTCCTGCTTGATTCTTTTTAATTATTTGAATCTCTTTGTCAAGTATGTATCATAGGATTCTGAATGCTGACTTGAATTTTATTGAGTTTCCTCAAAACAGCTTTTTTGAATTCTGTTTCCAAAAGGTCAGATATATACATCTCTCCAGGATTGGTTCCTGGTGCTTTATTTAGTGTGTTCAGTGAGGTCACATTTTCTGTGGTTGGTCTTGATGATTATGGACGTTATGGAGGTCTGGGCATAGAAAAGTTAGGCATTTATTATAACCTTCACTGTCTGGGTTAGTTTTTACTTGTCTTCTTGGGCAGGCTTTCCAAGTATTCAAAGACACTCGAGTGTTGTATTCTATGTTTTTGGTCACTGCAGCTGTATCTGCTATATGAGACACTAATCTAGTAACACTGCGGCTTTTATAGACTCATAGAGATGTTGCCTTGGTGGTCTTGGAAAAGATCCAGAAGAATTGTCTGGATTGCTTGGCAGAGACTCTTGTCTTCTTCCCTTACTTTCTCCCAAAAATAATAGCATCTCTCTCTGAGTGCTGAGCTGCCTAGAGCTGGGAGAGGGGTGACATATGGACTCCTGTGACCACCACTGGGACTGTGCTGTGTCAGACCTGGGTCCTACAGAAGGTCCATGATAACCACTGCCTGGCTACTGCCTATGTTCACTGAAGGCCCTAGGGTTCTACAGTCAGCAGGTGGTAAAGCCAGCCAGGCTTTACCGAGATGAGGTTTCACCATGCTGGTTTCACCAGGCTGGTCTCCAACTCCTGACCTTAGGTGATCTGCCCAACTCAGCCTCCCAAAATGCTGGGATTACAGTCATGAGCCACTGTGCCTGCCTACAAAGCTCTTTTTTCTTTTCTCTCCCTTCTTTTCAAGTAGAAAGAGGAAATCTCTCCTGGAGCTGTGATTTGCGCTGACTGGGGTCAGTGGGGAGGGCTGGTGTAAATACTACGTTGGCCACCCTGGCTGGTGTTTGACTAGGTTGCATGCCCCCAGGTCTGGTGGCTCTGAGCACAGAACCAGGCCAGGACTTGCCCAGGAACTTCACTCATTGTGACCTACCTTACATTTCAAGTTTATTTAGGACCCCAGAGCACTTTAACCCATGGTGGCAGAGGTAGCTGAAACACAGGTTGCAACTGCTAGAATGAAGAATTCCTCTCTGGCTAGGACTGATCTAAATGCTCCCTCTATGGGCACCAGCTGAGTTCTTGCCAGTGTTACTTTCCTTCTTGTCAAGAAAACACTGAGTTCCACATAAAGTCCCACAAACACTGCACTCTCCCTACCCTAAACATACAGATTCTTTCTCCATGCTATCCAGCTGCTGCCAAGGATTGAGGGAGGGGTGGTACTGGCAATTCAAGATTATCTTTCCTACTCTCTACAGACAAACTTCTTTTTACTCTTCCCTCCCCTTTTTTACCAGCAGAGGTGTCTCCCCCTGTAGCCATCAGTGCCTCTGACCCACACAAATACTACCTGGCTAGTTAAAACCAGATTCTGTGATTGCTCACCTCATTTTTTGGCTAGTTGATAATTTTGGTGTTCCTGCAGAAAGGCTGATTGGTGAAGTCTTCTATTAGGCCATCTTGCTGCACGGGAATCCTCCAAAATATATTACAGATGAAACACTATAACTATCTATTCCATTATGATTTCTGCCTAGAATAAATGCTAATGTAAGGACTACATATTCTAACCATATTTTTGAAACACTGGACCTAATTCCATTTGCCTGAGCTAGCCAAAAATCCACTGCCTCAAAAGCATGCAATGGTTCCTTACACATATACACCTCCCTAATCCCAGATAAACAAAGAGTGGTTTCTGGAACTGAATCTACTTAGCAATTGCTTTTTGTCCACAGCTGTTACAATCTTGGAAAATGTGATTCTTCCCATAAAAGATAAGCCCATAAATTAGCCATAGGGTAACAATTCAGATAATTTCAGTTTTGTCATGAAAAATTCAGAAAGCAGGTCTCTTTTCTATATGTTAATAAAAGTTCTATTTTCTTTCCTTTTTCTCTTCTCAGTTTCACCAGAATTGTTCTCAATTAGCTAAACTGACAACATTATTTTATCTTTTAACCCTCAGTCAATCAACAAACATTGATTGAATGTCTGTTATGTCCTGCTCACATAGCAGCACCAAGGACAGTCACATTTCTTGCTCTCATGGAACCTACAGAGCTTACAGAGGCAGAAGACAAATACATACACATGTACACATCAGTAAGAGTTTAAATGAAAAAGGCCTCACTAAGTTGGACTTGAGCTTTAAATAACAAGGAAAAATTTAGCCTTCAGATATTGTAAAGAAAATGCATTCCCGGTGGAGAGATTTGCAAGGGCAAGGCCCCAAGACTGCAGCAAGCTGAGTATGTTTGAGAAACAAACCAAAACCCAATGTAGATAGAGCATTCTGATTGAGGAGAAGGACAGTAACGGATCAAGATAGGAGGGAGTCAGGAACCAGATCTTGCAGCAGTTTGTAGGCAGCAATAAAGAGATGATCAGGTTTTACTCCAAGGAAAATGAGAAACTATTGAAGAATTTTAAGCCAGAAGGTAGAATTAAGCCATAATTTACATTTTCAAAATATTATTCCAGCTACAATGTGGTTAATGGATTATGCTGGTGAAACTAGAAACAGAAAGGATAACTAGGAAGTTATTACAGAAATCTAAATAAAAGCAATGATGGCCTGATCTAGGATTCTAACAGTTGAAACAAAGAGAAATTAAATTTAATTTGGAAAGTCAGCTGAGAGGACCTGTGGATGGATTCAGTGTAGGAAATGAGGAAGAGATAAATGAGAGATAAAGCCTATGTTTTGGACCAGGCTTCCAATAGGGTGAAAGATGATAATACCTATTAAGCCAGGGGAAAAACTGTTTGGAGCAGAGGGAGGAAGGAGGAAGAGCAATCAAGTGTTCCTTGTTAAGCATATTAAATTTGGAATGCCTAGTAAAGTTTACAGACAAGGAACACAAAGACAATTACTATGTTCTAGTATTTAAAGTTCAGTCCTTATTCCAAAGTGAATCCACCTTTAGAAAGGACCTCAGAAATTATGTTATTCATCTAGCATTCACAGCATAGAACTGGCCTACTTACTGATCAAACACAGAGTTAACCTTGTATGTATCATTCTGGATACTTCTTGAGCATTATTACAAAGAGTAATGACAAAAATAATGGAAGTGTTGCCATCCAGAGATCTTCCTACAGTCTGCTTACTATTAAGAATCACTTAGCACTTTGTACGTTCGTGACTGATTTAGTTAGGTGAAACTTGATTCTAAGAGTGTGTCTTCAGAGAGGAGTTAACTAAAAAAGATAACTGTTCTAAGTATAATTGGATTGGCTTCCAGTACATAAAAAGGATGTTACTGAAATATCTGTTGAAACCCAAATAGAATCTATAGTTTAGTTAGAAGTATTTACTGTAGCAATGTTTATTTCTTAGTTTGGATGAATGTATTATGGTTATGTGGGATGTTAAGGAAGGGAGAGTAAAGGTATACAGGAAGTCTCTGCAATATATTTACAACTTTTGTGCAAATCTAAAATTCTTCCAAAATAAGAGATTATATTATAAAAAAAACACACAAAGATGCTTATATATGTCATGTAACCAAAATGGAGGAAGTACCTCACAAGGATCTAGAACTAGGAAAGAAGAATTAAATAGTGCTGATAATCATATGCAGAATATTCACCTTTGATGGCAATTGAAGAAACACAAATCAACGTGAGATATAATGTGTTTGTTATGCAATCACCCAATTTATAATGATAACCAATAGTGAGTAGTTAGGGAAAAAGATCCCTTTATACACTGCAAGGAATATTCATCATGTCAGGATCTTTATATTTAAGCTAATAGAAAACTTGCCCCACACTGGAATAAGAAAGGAATTTTTTGGCTCAAGAATCTCAAAAGTTTAAAGTTAGGTAAAGTTTCAAGTGAGAATTGGCACAGTATATAAAAAGAGATTCTTTTTGTCTCTCCTGACTGCTTGACCCTAATGTTATCTCCACATGTGCATGGGACTGTAGCAATTCCCACAGCTGTATTTTTCCTCTTTGCACCAGGAAGGCAAGAGAATTATTTTTTCTGATAGTCTTGAAAGAGAAAACATTTCTCACCTCAATGGCCTTAGTTAAATTATGGGTCCATATCCCTGATCCATTCACTCTGGCCTGAAGGATGACTTCACAGGGTCCAATCCTTCTAACACCCTCTAGATGAGACTGTGAGAGGGAAGGTCCATTAAAGGATAAAAGGGGTGGAGAACACTATTAATAATTCCTTGAAGGAGTGCTATAATATAATGTAACTTTTATGGAAGCTTTTTTAAAATCATGAATTTCAAACATTTCCAGCATTTACATTTATCTCAAGTAAACAAAGTTGTACAAAGAAAGGAAACATGCACAGGAGATATTCTGGTAATTTTATATATATATACATTTTGAAATAAACTAAATGCCCAGCTATAGTATGCATGTTACATGAGTTGCAGTGCATTGCTCAATGGATTATTATGCAGCTGGTAAATGTGATGTTTTAAGAGAATATTTACTGGTAAATAAAGATCGTACTGTACTACTAAGTTCAACAAATAATTATTGATGGTCTACTGGGATACATCAATGAACAAAAGAGACAAAGATATCTGCTCTCTTGGCTTTAAAAGAAAAATGAATAATATTACAAAGAGCATGACTTGAGTTTTTAAAAAATCAAGATTCTCAGTTGCATGCACACATACATATCTGCAAAACACCAAGATTTCCTCTGCCTTCACACATGAATATCTACAAAGTTGTACATCAGTGTTAGAAGTATTTTTCTCTGGCTTGTGCTTTAAATGAGATTTGTTTTTTCTGTTTTCTTCTGTACTCTATTTTCCAAATTATCTACCATAAACATGTATAGTACTTCCTTTTAAATTAGAAAATAAGTAACAAGCTTGTTTTTTTTTTTTGAGTAGATATTGACTGGTGCTGATATCTTGCCATTTGCCAACACCTGCTAAATATTTATTTCATTTCATTCTTACATACTTTGGGGTTAGGTGATGAAAATGGAAGAGAAGAGAATATGTTGAACCTATTACTCTATACGGAGAACTAATTCTATCTAATTTGCTCAAATCAAACACTACTTATGTCAAACTTCATTCATTTTAGTAAATGTTAATGATAAATTTATATTCTACAAGATAGAATTGCTATTTTTAGATCTGAGAAAAACTAAAATTGGATGCAAGGAATGGACATTACCTATTTCTATCATCTAAGATATGATTTTAGAGAGAATTATAATTTCATATTATAAATTCCCACAGCATAACTTCTGTCATAGATTAAAAATGACTCTCATACTGTCCAAGACATTTTGTATTAACCTTGGTGTGTAAATTCCAAAGCCATTCCCAGAGAAGAGATGTTTTTAAAGAAAATTCCCATGAGAAAACAAAGCATCTGACTTTCAGTAATATGAAGCAATGAAACATTCACTCAAATGACCAACTTCTCTGAGTTAAATACTCACTACCATCATCAGTGGTAAGAATCTTCTTTACATATATGAGCTAAAGTTTTTAAAGAAAGCACACCCTTTGGAATTAATTCCTATATGCAGATCATATTATGTATTAAACTGAATTTGAAGAACTTTGACCTCTTGGGGTTGAACAGTTGGTCAAATAAGACCATAAAGATTTCCTGGAATTTGTTGGATGAGTGATGAGTGAATCCAAACTTATTCCCAGGAGCATTACGACTAAGTTTCTATTCCATCACATATTGAACAAAAATCTCTGAAAGCCTTTTGTAATCTGGAAAGTTTAGAAAGGTCTTAAGCATGTGAGGTGTTTTCTGAACATTCTGACATCCTAGTTTGAAGGATTAATGACTCCCTTCTAATTCCCAGAAGATTCTGTTGCAAAGCTGGCCTCAGATTTATCCCAGAAAGAAATAAGAACAATCTGCTCACTAGATCTTTTGACACTTTTTCTTTTGTTATTTTTTGGACACTATCTAAAGAATCTTGATTCATTAGTAACAAATAACAGGTGTGTCCATCATTTTCATGAACAGGATGCCCAGTGAAGTTACACAGGTTTCAGGTACTTCTCAATTCAAAATATGTTTTCAGATATTTGGTAATAATAGATTTCCACTATATAACAGATCCATAATCATTTAGTATGGGGGACTGTTTAGAATATGTGGAATAAAACAACTGTTTCCAGAGTAATGGAGCGCCCATTTATAAAACAAACGAAGGCAGCTTAGCCTTTCCATAAGAAGTTTAACTTCTTTTGAAGCAAGAAACTGTGGCGTTACCAAAGCCAATGGCAGACTCATATTTACTTAAGGGATCTTTTCTGCAAAAAAGTAATTAGAAATAATATCGGAGTAAGTAGATGAATTACTAACTAGATTTATAGTCTATAAATTTCATTATCAGTACTTTCATGAATTTCTCAGAAATGTGAAACTTTTAATAATCTATAATCTCAAGATTTGGAAAACAGATCAACTTTTTAAAAAATTTTTTTTTTATTTATTTATTTTATTTTATTTTATTTTTTTTTTTATTGCATTTTAGGTTTTGGGGTACATGTGAAGAACATACAATATTGTTGCATAGGTACACACGTGGCAGTGTAATTTGTTGCCTTCCTCCCCTTCACCTATATCTGGTATTTCTCCCCATGCTATCTCCCCTCAACTCCCCACCCCCCACTGTCCCTCCCCCCCACTGTCCCTCCCCCCC
>PVKP010018277.1:0-44542 GCA_004027715.1 Plecturocebus donacophilus | reverse complement strand
AAAGGTTGCTACCAGTTTCTTCTTCTGCTATCTATGTCCCAGAAGGATGCCCGCCAAATGTCAGTCTGATCTCTCCTTTATGAGGTGACTCTTTGGATATACGGGGGTCAGGGAGCTGCTTGAGGAGACAGTCTGTCCTTTATAGGAGCTCAAGTGCTGAGTTGTGAGCTCCGTTGTCCATTCAGAGCTGCTGGGCAGTACGTTTAAGTCTGCTGCAGCAGAACTCATATACCCCTTTTTTTCCCCCCAAGTGTTCTGTCTCGGGGAGTTAGGGCTTTATTTATGAGTTTCCGGTGTGCTGCTGCCTTTTTTTTTTTTTTTCTTTTCAGGGCTGCCCTGCCCAGCAGGGAGGCAGCTCAGTCCCTGTCTGCCTGCAGAGGCTTTGCTGAGCTGCTGTGGGCTCCGCCCAGCTGCTGTGTGAACTTCCCTGCAGTCCTGTTTACATAGGTGTAATTAGATCTGCCTCGGCAATAGTGGCCCGCCTCCATAATGGCGGGTTGCCTTGGCAACGGCAGGCTGCCTCCACAATGGCAGACTACCTCTGTAGTGGTGGAGGGCCCTCAATGGCGGACGCCCCTCCCCCACAGAACTGGACCGTCCTGGGTTCAGCTGTGCCCGCTGCGAAACTCTTAACCAAGAGCGTTTCCAATGGCTGTTTTAGCCGAGCCTGATCACCTGGCTCGCTGTCTCAGAGCCTTTTTTTAGTTGAATGGTCGACTCCCAGGTGTTCCAGTCGCCTGTTGAAAAGGCGCCGGGATCTGTGTGATTTCCCCTTCGGGGACACACTGCCCAGGCTGAAACAGTGGCGCTGCGATTCGTAGCGCTTTTTTGCCTGGGAATCTCCTGGGCTGGCTCCCTGATTCAGTCCCCTTTTTAATCTGCCTTCCCGTAGCTCCACTCACCAGTTAAAAGGGCACACAGACCAGTGGATTTTGTGCGGAGAACCGCTGCACCGGGGCGCCGGCAAAGCAGCCGCGCCGGCCCAAACAGCCACGCTGGCAACCCGTGGGGCTGCTCCGCCTGGGAATCTCCTGGTCTGGGGGTAATAAAAATCCGTCTGGAAATGCGGCGTCCACTCACCCTCTGCACTTTCACTGGGAGCTGCAATCCTGAGCTGCTCCTATGCGGCCATCTTCCCTAATTTCCTCAACTTGCTATTCTTAAAATTGACCGATCTTCCCTCCTTTGCCTCTTCCATGGATTAGAGGATTATTTCCAGGGATGAGTGGTTGGCGTTACTTTGGCTACTATGCTTAATACTGTTTGGCTTCTACATTTAAGCATTGAATAAAAAAAACTTCGTATTTCTCAGTGTGTGATTAAACTGAAATGACATCCTAAGCCTCTTCATTACATAAAACCTTAACTTCTCCAGAAGCAACAAATAGAGATGCCAATAGCAAATGTTACTTCTCAGCCATATCCTATAGCCTTTTCTCCAACATCTTTTTCCAAAGTTGCCCCTTTTCTGAATCCCTTGAAAGCAAACAAGCAACAAAACAATGTATAATAAAAGATTTTTTTAAACCTTCCTTATGTGCTCTGAGATTTATGTGATTTTGATAACTAACTAAATAAAAAGACAAATGGGAATGGTGCTCTCGTGAAAAGCCCATGCCTCTGCCCATGGACTATGTGGCTTGGCCTGGAGCTCTTATTTTATTTATAGACTTCTAAGCAGAATAATTCAAGAATGTCTCTTACTTCAGTTCTTGCAACTTGGACAGCTAACAAAAAGGAAGTTAACAAATAAATTTGTCAGAACATGATTCTCAGTTTCACTTATTTTGAATTAAAGGTAAGATGGATAATAAATTAGGAAAACGGCTGTAATCAGAGGAGTGACCCCAGTGAGACCCTGTCATTAAAACTCTAGTGTTGAGCCTGAAAACCTCTGTTCCTCTGATTAGGCAATTTACTCCATTTTCACCTTTCTGTCTGCCAAAACATTTAGTGGCAAAACGTTGTCTAATTCTCTAGACTCATAAAATGTTGTTTTGAAGAAAAGTAAAACAGAATGGATTATCTTTTTAAGCTATCTATCATAATCAGAAAAAAATGAGGAATTTATAGACAATATTGTAAAGAGGCAAAGGCAGCAGATTTTATTTAGAAGGGCAGAAGGTCACAGACCTCTGCTGAGGATTGAAAGCTTGAGGTACATGCCTTTGTTCCTCAATGTGTGTGGATCAGAGTGTACTGATATCAGTTAACAACATAACGGAGGGGACAAACTGGGGCTGCATTTTCACTATGTTTATTATTGCTCAAGGTCAAAAAGTGACCGTGTGATGCCTCCATTTTTACATCTTTGTGTTATGAATAATTCTTCCCGTTACCTTACAAGTTTATTTTGATGCTGTAATGATGAGACAGTGTTTTGAAAAGTTCTAAATAAATAAAAAGATATTCTCTAACTTTTAAATTCTGACTTTGATATTTTAAAACCTAGCTATGTTGGGGCATTATTACTGAATGTAGTAAACAAGTATTTAATGAACTTGCTGGTTAAATATGATACTGATTCAAAAATTCTAGAGCAAATGCAATTATTGAGAAATTTATATTTACAGCCTTCATGAAAATTCCCAGAAACCATATTTTATTTCCATTAGGGGTGATTGGGGACATTAGAAAGGACTCTATATTTCCTCTCATCTTATTTTCTAGGCCTATATAGGAAGCTCCACTCAGAAACACCAAGATATTATAGATTATAGAATCTGTCAGATGTGTTTTCTTCGCTTTTGGTTTAGATGAACTACAGCTAGGGTGTTTATCAAAAACATGATCATAGTTTGATTGTTAAGTATAGTAGATTTTTCATTCATTTCTCTTAATAATGCAAATAAAATCCATTAACATCATGCTGGTAGATCTAACCAGATGCCAACCCGCAGCTCCTAGGAGACATCCCACTGGCTGTGAGGAGTGAACAATGAAGGAGACAAGGCTAACTTGTCGTAGATACAAAACACAAATAATGCACAAAGATGGAACACAGTTGAGAAATATGACAAAGATATCAGAGGGTCACCTTTCCTCGGACTAAGAACATTCTAAACTGTTTTACGCAAGCTTTAACCTTTCCAGGGAGGTGTCTATAAAAGAAGTGTTGTTTGTGACCCTCATTCATGATGATTCTATAAATCAAGAAAATATCTTCAACAATGGAAATGTCATACCTGCTTATGAGCCATGTTTAGTAGAGTTTGTTTTTCATGCTTTTTTAATTAAATAATTTGTTCACCTCTAACCTGACTTCGGATACCATAAATAAGACATTAATATTGTGAAATGTTAAGAAGACTGTTAGAGAAGCAATTTTGATATGTTAAAAAGCGAAATGTAATATTTGATGTTTTGTGAGTGGTTCTTTCAGATGCAATTTTAATAAGAAACAAGATGCAAACATATACTATATTTAAAAATTAATGAACATTTTAAGTGGGTAATTTTTTGGGTTGTAACCATAAATTTCCCACTTATCAATTGCATCAAGAAAACACTAAGTTCTGGTGTTCTATGGCGTAGAAGGGTGACTATAATATATTTTGAAAAAGCTAAAAGAGAAATTTGAACGTTCCCACCACAATGAGTGGATAAATATTTGAGATTATAAATATGCTAATGATACTAGTTTGATCATTATACAATGCATACATGTATAGAAATATTACTGGGTAATGTCTTAAGAGAAACAGAAAATGGAATAGGCAAACATTTTGAAAGAATTAAAGCAAAACTATTAATGAAGAAATTATAGATATAGAAGAATGACAAGAAGATAACACATATTATGAAATTGTAGCTACCAAAAGATGGCATTCATTATTAATCCTTCTTGCTCTTTCATGATTAAATCTGATTACATTTCTTCAACACTAATGAGCTTCACCTTTAACAAACACTTTAATATACACTCAGATGTTGATGAGAAGAAAACTACAAAGGAAATTTTAAAAGACTGTAAAATCAGATAAACATGTTGCTATGACAGAATTTAAATACATAGAGACATACAATCAAAACAGAAAACAGAGCATTTGGGTAAGTTATACCATCAGTGGTATAAATTTGACACCCTCCACTAAAAATAAAATTCACAAAAAGAACAATCAATATCTACAAAAAATATGTTTAAATTCTAAGAATCCAAAATGCAAATGTGCCAGCCAACACACGAAGAGCAATAATTTACTTATTATTAGAAGCTATGCAGGAGAAAAGACAGAAAAGAAAAGGGACTCTGAATAGGAAGTGAACCCCCAAATCCCAGTTATCCTGGAAAGTTCAGTGAGTGGATTTCAGGAAAGCAGTGTAAACTAAGAAGATGTGTGAAGGCTTCAATTCAGAAATGAATATAGAAACATTATAGAAAGTTTAAGTGTTATGATTCAGCCTGGGCAAGCAAACTGTCATACTAACCAACTGATGCTCTTTTCCACTACCAAGCCCTGCAATATAGAAATATTGCTGAAACTAGAATCTGACTGAAAAGAATAGGAGTAAGGAAAGAAAACATCCAGAAAAGATGGAACAAGAGAGCAAAGGAGGCAGATCTCAAAAATGCTCATACCAAATTTTTGAAGCCTTCATAGTATTAATGCTAATAACTCAATTCTATTGAAGCTATTATTGCCCAGTTTCCTCTATTATTATTGTAAGAAAACCTGTCTTGCCAAAATAGAAGCAAGATAAAATGATTAAAGTAAAATCCCATCCACAGTTACAAAGAAGAACATAATAATAATTAGAATAAATTCCTACAAATAATGAAAAATGAGTGTTTCAATATGATCTAAAAGGACATAAGAAATATAATTGGCAAGAGAATCAATCAATTGGACTTAGATAAACACAGATGAGAAAAATGATGGTTGAAGAAAAGGAATATATCTAAGGTGATCTGACAAAACGTGTAAAAGAATTAAAAATAAAATATAAAGTCATTTAGGAAATAAACACTCAATACAATTCCAAAAAAAGCAAGCAAATACATTGGGTAATGTCTTAAGAGAAACGGAAAATGGAATAAGAAAACATTTTAAAAGAATTAAACCAAAAGTATTAATGAAGAAATGATAGACACAGAGGATTGGCAAGGAGATAAAACATATGAAATGATACCACCTGTAAGAAGACAAAGCAATGAGACAAAACAAATCATAAAATTAAAAAAAAATGTGCAATAAAACATGTTGAACCTATATATCGAAAGAATGTACAGTGTACTTTGGGAAAGCAAGTAATAGGCTAATTTGAAATAAAATCTAGTAAATTCTTTGTGTTTAAAATACAAAAAAAATACTTTGGAAGTCAGTCTGAAAGTCCAAGTTACTAATAAAAAATGAAAAGTAAATCATCACATTTTGATATCATCATTTTTGTGTAAAAATATTGAAAACCATTTTTAAGATACTCAAAGGAAGAGTAATGTAAGCTAAGAATTTTTTATCTACCTAAACTGACCCTCATGTATTAAAAATATCAAGCTGCTAAAATCACTGAGAAAATAAAGAAATGATGATTTCATAAGAACCGCCTTTAAAAATGAATACATTGACCTTCAGAAAACAAAACTGACTGGAGAGTATCTGCATAAATTCAGGCAGTGAGAACTGTGTATGTATATATATTAACCTGTAGAATTAAGACTAACTTATGGATATAAGGAAGACAGTATAATATATAAAGGGCACATATTCTAAAAACAGCCATGGTATGACTATTTAAAAATGAGGGGAGAAGCAGGCAATATATGGAAAGTAGAATAGGCTCACCTATAATATTACCTTATAGGAATTAACAAGGAGTAAAAGAATATCATTACCATTTAAATACCTGAAAGACAGAAGGATAAGAGGGGTTTCTAGTTAATTTTCATTTTGCTTATAGTAGGAAATCAATACAGAATACTTAAGGGTATCATGTAAAGGCGCAGATATAAACTAGCAGTTGGAAGGAAAATGCATACCTTTCCGAATAAGAAAAAAATATATTCCCCTTACCCCCTCAAAGACAGCAAATAAACTACATAGGGAAATACACACAGTAGGATGGAATGTGCCCAAACATATCAACAAACCTAAAGGGATCAAATAGATATATCATGCAACAGTAAATATACGGAAACTGATAAGTATATTTGCTATACTAACATATAAAGTGTTATTTGAAACTGTATTATCAAACATAAAGAGAGATACTGCATAATGATAAAAGAGTCAATTTATCAGAAAGACATAGCAATCCTAAATGGTTGCACACTAATAACAGAGTTTCAAAACCTATGGAGAAAAAAACCCAAATGGAACTCAGAAGACAAATGGACAAATCTGTAATTTCCATTATTACTGGGGATTTCAGCACTCCTCTTCCAGTAGTTAATAAAACAATCAGACAAAAGTTTAGAAAGAATATAGAAGACTTGAACATACTATTGACCAAATTGGCTCAGTCCTCCAGTAGTAGGAATAAAATGAAATATTAAAATAGTCAAAACAAAATAAGGACAAGAGTTGAACAATAACAAAGAATACATAGGACAAATGAAACAAATAACAATCTGGTAAAGTGAAAACCGGCTATATCAATAATACAGTAAGGGAAAATACTCTAAACATAACAGAAATGTTTAAGATTTGAAGATTGGATATAAACCAAGACTCAATGTGATGATATATACAAGAAATATATTGTAAACATCAAGTTATAAACAATTAAACATAAAAGTGTAAAAATCTATATAATACAAACACTAGCCATAAGAATGTGGCTATATTATATCAAACAAAGACAGAGAATATTATAGTAGGTATAGAAGAACATTGCATATTGATCAAATAAAATGCCAGTTAGATCAAGTCATTGATGGTATTTATCAGACTTTCAATATTCTTTCATATATATATATATATATGTATGTATATATATACACATACACATGTATATATGTACACTATACTTTGGGAAAGCAAGTAATGGGCTAATTTGAAATAAAATCTAGTAAATTCCACATACATACACACATATATATAAGAAAAATATATATAATGCAAACACTAACCATATATATTTTCTTTTATATATATATATGCATATATATGATAGAAGTGTGTGTGTGTGTGTGTGTGTGTGTGTGTGTGTGTGTGTATATATAGATATATATATACACACATATACAACTTGTATGGAGTACAGATACTCCTTGACTTATGATGGAATTACATCCAGATTTTTAAAAAAGATACTGTTTGACTTATGATCGAATTACATCCAGATAAAAATCTCTTTATGTTTGATAATACAAAAAAATCATAATTTAAAATATATTTGATATTCTGATGAACGAATTACAAAGTGAAAAAATCTAATTCAAATCATCATAAGTAAGAGACCATCTATATAAATAATTTGCAATTCAATAAAGGGACAAACACTCAATAAAATGATGCAAGATTAGAATATACACTGTACAAAAAACTTACAGGAGTGTCCAACAATTGCATTAAATAATGCTCAATGTTAATAGTTAACAGAGAAATGTAAATTTAAATCACAATGAGCTAATGTTTTAAATTCTCTGGAACAGACACAATTCAAAAAATTGACAGTTCCTGTGTAGGTGAGAAAACAGAGGAACTGAAATATGTTATACATTGCTGTTGGTGGTATAAAAATACTTTAGAAAAAAGTTTGGTAATACTTGGCAAGTTAAAAATACTCTTACCATGTGACCTAGCAATTCCTAGTTATTTGCTCAAGAGAAATGTACGTATGTGTTCATAGAAGCAGGATTATTAATAACACAGGGTAGTCTCAATCTGGAACCATCCAAGTGATCATTAACAAGTGATTAAATGTATAAATTGCTTTACATTCATACAGTGGAGTACACTTCTACAATAATAACTACTGATACACTCAACAAATGGGAGGGATTTCACAGAAATTGTGGTGAGTGGAAACATCAAGACACAAAAGATGACATACTTTGTCATTTCGTTCAAATGAAATCCTTAAACTGCTGAAACTGAACTACAGTATGTCATGTTACAAGAACTCTAGTGCCAACATGTAAAGGTTTTCCATTAGCTAAAAATGGGCATCTAGGATAATAACTGCAATACATTACAAACACATCAAATATGTTTACGTATAAGACTTTCAAATGACAACAAAAATAATTTGCTTATAATTTGGAGAAGGCTAAGGAACAAACTTGTGAATGCTTGTAAACAAAAGAGAAACTATCAAGCACTTATTCTGCCTTTCCTATATCATCGGTACTATATAATCACTAAGAAGAGGTTCCTTTTCACAGAAACGTTATAGCTAATACATAAAGAAAATGTGATGGAATTAGTGACCATTTTGAAACCACTACAGAAGTAATGTATTTTGACATTGAGCATCAATGACTGCTAATATCAAATACAGGCAAACAGAAGACAGCCAGATGTTATATTACTTATGATGGATCTGTGCTCTGACGTGTATGAGCACGTGTATCCTTGACAAAAAAAAATAAATCTGAATTGGCACCACCTCTCTATCAAATTACAGAAAATATAGGTAACAGAGGACATGTTAAATGACACCAGAAGACTGCTATCAGAAAAATTACACTGTGGAAAACTACAGAAAAATACTGTTTCTTCCATATGTAGATTGCAAGAATAAAATAATGTTTGGGAGAATATAGATTAAAAGAGACTTAAGAGATATTTCTGTCATTTGCAATGTATGAACTTTACTTGGATTATGATTTGAAGAAATGCTTTGTTAAAATTCTATGTGGCCGTTAGGACAATCAGGAAATATGAATGGTGGCCAAATATTTGTTCGTATAAAGAAATGTTTGTGAATTTTAAAATTATTCTAAGTATATTGTGGTTATATTTTTAAAATGTCCTTAGTTTCTACAAAAATTGCTAAAATACTTATAGATATTATGTTATTTTATATTATGTTAGGGATTTGCTTCAGAATAATTTGGTAAGTGGTATTAGTGTGGTGCTGGTTATAGATGAAACAAGGTTTTCTATTAGCTGCCAATTATTAAATCTTGGTTAATGGGTAGGTTGGGGTCTTTTATACAATTTTCTCTACTACTGCATATATTTGAAATTTTTTACAGTAAATTGACTTTTTTTAAAGTAATGTGTCACTCTATTCCTGAAGTCAGGCATGGATTTTAGTTGGTGAATCACTGAGCACCATCAAAGCAAAGCGGTAGCTGACAACAGCATATACAACAATATAATGCTAAGTGAATATCCAACAGATACTTGCAGATTTTATTTACTGCTTTGCCTTGACTTTTAAGCAACAACACATTTTGCATCACATAGTTCTCATATCCAGTTTACCATTCATAGAGATCTCATCTGAATTGTTTACAAAAATGTGTTCTGTCTTTGTTGGTATTTCAAAGATCACAGAAGACATAAATGCCCAACTTATTTCTTCTTAGTAATCAATCTAGTCACTATGATCATTGCCTTCTTGGAATAAAATTTTATCCATTTTAGTAAGACATTCTGTTCATTCTGACTTAATAGCTTTTTTTTCCTTTATACAATCTTGAAATATAAGTGTTATCTAAGAGTTTATCCAGGCAATCTTGTTGACTATACCCTATGAAACAACACAAGCCAAATGAAGAAGTTATTTCAGGAACATTCAAAAAGGTTAATGTAAAGATTCAACATGACAGGAAGGCTGTATTTGGCTATTTACTTTTGGGCAGGGAGGAGGATGATGGTAGAGATGTAGTGGGTTTTCATTACTGAGACCCAGCAACGATCAGATACTGAGTAAATCATTGTAAAATGAAAGAGTAAAATACAGGATAATTAACAGTGCCATATATTGAGAAGACAGTGAATCTAAACATAAATATCTGTTGTAAATTGTATTTAGATGCTCCTCAATTGTTTCAATAAATATATTGCAATGAATAAAATTAGCATGATTATTGGGAGACTATGGTGAGGTGCAAAGCTGATTACAGTTGTTTGAGGAATGATCAGGAGTTAAAAAGATATATTCTGAATAGACTAGAATAACCTAGTGGGTCAACTTCTCAACTAAGAGGATATATTTTCTATAGATATTTATTAAGTTTGCTTATAAATACCTACCCCTAAATCTATTATTATTGTGAAACTTTCAAAAATTCCCTCAGGCAGAAAGGATGTTTTTTCTTTGATACCTCAAACATAATTGCCTATTGCTATTTAGCTTTATTCTATTTTGTCTTATATGCTATTTACTAACTCATCAAGTAAAGATGAATTCTTTGTATGTGTAATATAGTTCTTCAGTACTGTATTAAATGTCCAAGGAAATAAATTTAATACAAAGAAATTTTGTACCTGTGAAAAGAACTTATAATTTTAAGGTCTCCAGAAAGGAGATTCTACAGATTTTCTTAAAGTAAATGAAATAGCTAATGTCTGTTTATCTATCTATCTTGTTTACACTGATGCCCAATAACAGTTGGCAACTACTTCATTTAAAAACCCGTGAGGTCTTTGCTATTGTAAACTGTGCGGGGAGATAGCATGGGGAGAAATGCCAGATATAGGTGAAGGGGAGGAAGGCAACAAATCACACTGCCACGTGTGTACCTATGCCACAATATTATATGTTCTTCACATGTACCCCAAAACCTAAAATGCAATAAAAAAAAAAACCCGTGAGGGAGGCTGCTAGTTGCTTACTAACCATCTAGCTCTTCTTTTTCGGTAACTGAACCTCTTTGTTATTTTGGTTGACAATGTGCCTAGTGGTTAGCAACTACTGCTATAATTTTCTCCTGCATAAATAGGGTTTGCATGGAATTTAAGTAAAATTCTGATACAGCATCTAAGAAAACTCACTTCATTCTTTCCTTCATTGACTGTGGACGTGATGGTTGGAGCTTCAAATATATCTGTAAGGTAAACTTGAGAACGGAAGCCAAATGCTAAGGATGGAGGACAGAGATAGGAGACTGAATTCTAGCTTATATTGCAGAGTTACCATACCTGATCTTGACTACCTACTGTTAAAATCTGTATATATAAGAGAAAAATAGACACTAAGTTTAAGGCATTGTGTTGGCAGGGAGGAAGGGTTTGACTACCCACTAAATGAAATTCCTCTGTAATATGCCGCACATATATTTTAAGATATAGTCAATCAATTATATTTTCCTTAGAATTTCCTTCCAGCTCTTCAAACCTTAACTTGACGATTAATTTACTGGCTATTAGCATTTCTAGGACTGTTGCAGAATCTATCAATATTTTCCATTTTGTTGATGGCTCTGTAAAAGACATAAAAGTACCAAGAGGCTTTCATATAGAGAAAAGAAATGTATAAGATTATATAATGAGAATTTCTTTCTTATTATGATATGGATAGATAGTTATGTTATTTGCCATTCAGAAATACAAGAAACATTGCATTATTCTTAAAGACCGAAAGAAAAACTAATGCAACATTTTTGAAGATAATAACATCGAAAGTAACTATGCAATTTCTCAAAATATACATTAAGCCTTAAAGACTGAAATTGAACAACATGAACTTGGCTCCTGGTTGCAAATCTCATATGTTGTTTCCAAATTGGAGCCAGATGTTTCTAAATATCTGTCCTCACAGAATACTCCCGAAGATTTTTACATGTGTAGTTTTTTGTTGTAGTTTGAAGTTAATTATATTTTTTTCTATATTGAATACAATTAAACTACATTCTGGGCATACATAATTCAGACTTTTAGAAAATTAATTCAGTTTAGCCAGTTTATGGATTAGGTGGCATTTAATACATTTTATAAAACAATCTATTAGAGTTTACAGAAATCATTAAAGAGTAAATAAAATGCAGATAAGGGGGTTAGGGAAAGAAATATTTCTATGCACTTGAGATGATAAAAAGTAAATTTAGAAAAGAATCAGTTTTATCAGTAATGCCTGTTCAAAATGATTTGCTTTTTATGGTTCAAAGTTCACTATAAAGGGTCTTTGAAGAGTCAATAATATCTGTTAATGATTTTCATATTTTTAACAAGGATGATGTGGTTCTATTAGTGGTCATGCTATTAGGTTTGTATATTTAAGCATACCTTAATACCCTATTTGAAGATATACCTTGGGCTTCATTTTTTTCATTTGCAAAATAGTTATCAGAATAATTCTTCTGAACCTACCTCAGCAACCAATTTTCTGAGAGTATTTTGTTTTTCTCTGGTAGGTACTTCCATGAAACTATCTTTTATTTTCCTAAAAATATTGATGTAAAGTCTTTGGAAGGAAATGGAAAGAGTGGATAAATGAGAATTGAAGTTGACAGCTGGGGACCTAAGGGGATTCAGGACTGTCTGCAAACTACAGGAAGAAGGAATGAGTTCTCCTTACAGAACAAATAGAGAGATGAACTTAATGTTTTCTTGCAGTTCGTTTTTTGTTTCTAGTCTTCAAAGCTGGAAAAGTTTTCTGTTTTCCAGTTGCAAAGAATTGGCCTACAAAATTGATGAATTATAAATTAAAGTACATACTTGTAGTGTTTAGTTTTATTTTTGAGTTGTGCATTTTATAACACAGGTTATTTACTCCAAACTTATTTGCTCAAGTTTCTCAAGTAGTGTGCCATGACTACATGTTTACCACTGTTGTCCTTAAAATAGGACAAATTTGAACATCAACATTTATTTTGAGGCACCAACATTTATTTCCTCAAGTGTTGTGCCATGACTTGCACATTTATCATGAGGAAGGGTATGTAGCTGAAACTGCCTTCCTCAGCTTTCAGGCAGCAATCTTCCAATTGCCGTTAGCAGCCATGCAGATTGTCAAATGCACACCTGAACTTAAAATTTGGGGATAATTCAGAAAAAAATTCCGAGCTGTCTATCCTAAAGATGATGTATTAGTTACACTTATATAGAGGCAAATTAAACTTGAAAATAATCATTAAACATAAAATAGTTCCTGGGATTTGCTATACTCAATTAAATAAATCCAATTCATTTTTCTCCAGTTCTACATCAGATTGTTGGGGAAGAGTGAGGATTTCTGGATTTGGAGCTTGAGATCCTGGATTCAAGTTCCAACTCTGCAGCTTATTACCTCTACTACTTTTGAGGTACTGCTATGTCTCAGCATAATTCTTATCTAAAAGGGAATGATTGAATAATTGTATAAATAGCACACTTTCTGTGTTCCCAGTGTTCAAAAGTTCACAAGTATTTTGTTTATGTGTTGCTACAATGAATCAATATTGAGTTTGATGTAACATTAACCTTAACATTTCAAATCACTTTCTGAGTTACACTTTAAGCCTTGGCTCTAAATGTATTGTGAAGTAATATCCATGTGCTAATTTTTTCATTAATTAGTATGCCCTTAGCATATGGCACCATATGCTGCAACGTTACAAAAAATTACCATAGCATAACTTTATTGCTGCAAATCATAACATTGGCAATGCATGATTTAGTAAGCACAGTGATATTTAACAGAACCTTCAAACAATTATTATAGCATATTTAGTATGCACTTCATCATAGCCTTGTGTGTAGTCTCAAAGACAGTAACCAATTTAGTTATACCAAAAAACCACATAAGGCATGACAAATATGGTCAGTAATTGCTGTACATATGTACTCTCTATGAGGTATTTAAGAAATGTGTGTATTACTATTTTCATGTAGTCTGGTTAAAATGATGCCCTCTAAAATAAAAGATCACTCCCAATCATAAAAGAAATAAAATATACATTTCTGAAAATGTTTAATTACAATTTTGTGCATATCCTAGAATCACTTAATGTCTATGTAAACATATTTTATTAAAAACACATTTGCCTATTAATTTCTTTTCTTGAAATACTTAGACATTTTCTACAAATATAGGCTTCCATATTCCTGCAGGGGACTGCCACTTTTTATTCTTGCTTTTTAGACATTGATGTATTCTGTTAAAATTAATTGGATATGGTTTCTAATTAGCAAATTGAAAAGTGTGAAGGGACAAGAGTAAACGATGGCATTATATCACTAACCACCTGATATGGTTTGGATGTTTGTCTCCTCCAAATATTATGTTTAAATGTGATTGCTAATGTTGGAGGTGGGACCTGGTAGGAGGTAATTGGATTAAAAGAGCAGAACTCTCATGAATTAAAGCAGATCTCTCATGAGTGAAAGCAGATCTCTCATGAATAAAAGCAGCTCTCTCATAAATGAAAGCAAATCTCATTAATGCACCATCCCCTTTGTGATAAGTGAATTCTTGCTCAGTTAGTTCACAGGAGATCTCTTTGAAAGAGTCTGTGACCTCCCCTGTGTTTCTCTCTTGCCCTCTCCTTGGTCATGTGATGGCAGTTACTTTCCTTTACCTTCTTCCACCAAAAGTAAAAGTTCCCCAAGGGCTCACCAGAAGCCAGGAAGATGCTGGTGCCACGCTTCCTGTATAGCCTGCAGAATGTGAGCCAGTTAAACCTCTTTTCTTTATAAATTACCCAATTTCAGGAATTTATAGCAACTCTAAAAATGACCAAATACCATCTGCCATCTTTTCAACTGGTTAAGTTCTTTCAGAGTTTGTTGCTTCAGTTACATGAGTCTGTTCCCCAGGTGTAGTCACTTGCATACCTCCTGTGTGTCTATATATTATAATTTATCCAGCTTTAAATATTTTGCTACGGTAAAATATTGTTCCTTTGTGTGTTTCTATATCCTAAGGGGAAGTGGAACTCCATGACGATAAACTTTTAATTGAAAAATCCTTAAAACGAAGCCAAATATTCTTTTAAAATAATATAATTTTTTTAAACAGAAGGAAAGTCTTAGGAATAATAAAATTTATCTGGTTAATTTTACTCTTGACAGGAATAAAATCCAGTGAGATTCAGCGAATTGTCAAGTTACGCACCTCAGAATGACAGATTTGGGACCAGAATCTAGATCTCATGTATCTAATGGTGTTCTTTGAACTGCATCCAAGTATTGTTATTCAGTAAGGAGGAGTGTGGAACAAATCAAGTAGGTAGGCATGAATATTTATCATTACCAGAGAGTAAGGGATCCAAAGGTTCTGAGGTGTTATCTCTTTTTGACATTTACTGCCTATTACTGGAACTCATCTTTTGAATAAGGTATGAGAATGGCAGTATATTCTTGCTCAAATTTTGGTCCTTTTTAAATAAATTAAGTGGTTAGCATTCTCTGCTACACATTGATTTGGTAGAAAACATAAAGGTTCTGTGTAATATCAGCCAACATTCTATCAGTTATGTTTATGGAAATGTACATGACTAAATTTATATTAAAAATTTAAAAACTAAAAGTAGCCGTGATTATCCTAAAATAGGACTAATTTGAATATCAACATTTGTTTTAACTAAATGATGATTGGCACAATGACAGACAAATAATCTAATAGAATAGACTACAGGAATAGGTGTATACATGTGCAGTGATTCTTGATTTATTATAAAGATGTAGTTGCAAATTATAGGACAAGAGTGGTTTTTCTCCATGAATAGTGCTGAGTCTAATGTACATACAAAAACAGAGGAAAATCCTTAATCAGTAGTTGACACACTAGACAAATTTCAATTCCAGGTCAATTCTGTGGCTAAATATAAATGATAAATAATAAGGCTTCTTAAAGGTAATAACAAATATTTTTTATGAATGATTACAATATAGGACATAAACAATACTAACAAAAATATTAGTAATGCTTTCATTAAAATTGAGAATTCCCATTTATCAAAAGACACTATTATTAAGAGAGTGAAAAGTCAAGTGAAATATACCTACTATATTTCAGTAGGTAAATATATTTTTGATGTATGTAATGGTTAGAAGTTTCATGTTCAATATACATTAAGAGCTCCTCCAAATAAATAAAAATGAGACAGATGGTCCAATAGAAAAATGTATGAAAGAACTGAACAAACTCTTCACACAAGAGGATCTCCAAATGGCCAATAAATGTACTAGAATATGCTTAAATATTCCACATCAAATAAATATGATTCCACATCAAAAAAATGAAATCTCAGTACAATAGCCTGCATATCAACCATAATGACTGAAATTAAAAATACTAATAATACCAAGTGCTCACAGTAATGCAGAACCGTCCTATTTCTAATGAGACAATAACTTGTTAAATCTTTCTAAAGCTTAATATATATGCACTCTATAACCTAAGAATTCCATTCCAAAGTATATTCTCAACAAATGTGTACATATGTGCACCAAAGGACATGCACAAAAATGTCAGAGAAGCATTAGTTTTTCTATATTTTTACTGTGGTGAAATAACATTAAATTTACCATGAGAACCATTTTTAAGTGTACAATTCAAAGTATGAACTATATTTAGATTGCTGAGCAACTGATCTCTAGAAATTTTTTATCTGAAACTCTATACCCATTAAACACTCTCTCTTCTATATGTTCCTCTGCTCACGCTTGGCAACTACCTTTCTGCTATTTCTATCCCTCTGACTAATTCAAATATTTTGTAGGAGTAGAACCATATAGTATTTGTCTTTTTGTGACTAGCTTAATTTGCTTAGCATAATATGCTTAAGTTTGGTCCTATTGTGGCATATGATAGGATTTATTTTCTTTATAAGGCCAAGTAATCTATTTTGTGAACATATCACATTTTCTTTGTATACTCAACTGTTGATGAACATTTGATTTGCTTCCACCTCTTGCGTATTGTGAATGATAATGCTATGAATATGGGTGTGCAATTATATCTTGGAGATCCTGCTTTGAATTCTTTTGGTAAATACCCAGAAGTGGTATTGCCAGATCACATGGAGCTTCTATACTATTTTTTATAGTGACAAAACCATTTTACATTCCCAGCAATAGTGCACAAGGGTTTCACCTTCTCCACATCCTTGCTAATGCTTGTTCTTTTCTTTTCATTTATTTTTTTGATAGTAGCCATCCTAATAGATGTGACATTATAACTTCATTATTGTTTTGATTTGTGTTTCTCCCACAATTAGTAATGTTAAACATCTTTATATTTATTAAGTATTTGTATATCTTTTGGATATTGCTGATTCACATTCTTTGCTCATTTTTAATCAACTTTTGTTGTTGTTAAGTTGCAGAAGTTCCTTATAAATTCTGGATATTAATATCTTATCAGATATATGATTTGCAAATATTTTTTCTTTGTGGATCGCCCTTTTACTCTGTTGACTTTTTTTTGATGCACAGAAGTTTTTGAGTTTGATGTGTTCTTATTTGTCTATGTTTGCTAAAAGCAGCATTATTTTCGCTAGCTCCAAAGTGAAAACCTCCAAAATGTCTATTGTTAGTGGATGAATAAGGTGTGTCATATTTATATCCTAGAATAATATATAACAAGAAATATGAAATAACTGCTGGTAAATCAATAGTATAAATCTATTCACAAACATATATTCAGTGAAAGAAGCCAGTCAAAATTGTATACTGTATGCTTCATTTATTTAAAGTTGAAAAATAGGAAAAATTAATCAAGGCTATTATAATTCACAGAGAAAATACCTTTAGTGATAAAGAAAGGGTCGCTATTATAAAAGGGCATGAGGGAGGCTTCTGGTGTGGCTGCAATACTAGCTATTTTTCTTGACTTTGGTGATAATCATCTTTATATACTTATTTTGTGATAACGATTTGAACTCTGCACATATGAATTGAACATATTCTGTGTGTATGCTACGCTTCACTGAAAAATATTAAGAATAAAGCTTATCAAGAAATGAAAAGTTGAGTATTATTTCCATTGCCTGCTCATAAACTCTGAAGCTCTAGTCCTTTCCTTGTTTAATACAATTTTTCAATTCAAACAAACTTTGGTTTCTCTGTATCTATTTTTACAACCACACCTTATATTAAATTAATCCTATTGCTGATATCTATTACTATCAGCCAATTCACAGTATCACAGATATCTGTAGCACACAGAAGAAAGAAAAATTTGAAGCATTCCTAGAAAAAATTTTGTTTAGCTGCATTTATGTCGCTTGGAGAAGAATATAATCATTTCTCTACTAAATTACCTACATAGATAATTTAAGGCCTAGACTACAATTAAATCAGCTTGGTAGACATTTAATCACAGGAATACAATATACTTGGAAATTTGAGAGTGAGTTGAGAGCCTTATTTGCAGCCTTATTTCTAAAAGCTTCATTAATTTTAAGCCACATTCTGGTGAGTTTGGCTGCCTAGTCGATATTGGGAAAGGACCTGAAGGAAATGGCTTTTATTTACTCTGATCTGTCTATATCTGAAATGGAATTATGGTAATATTCTTTAGTGTATTTTATATCTCCAGGCATCTAGAAATGATTTCTCTGAAGCAGTACCCAGACAAAAATCAAATAGATGATGTTTTTTAAAAATGTTTTATTTCAAATAAATAACCCAAATGAACTGAAATTTATTTAAGGAGCCTAAAGACAGCATTTAGGTCATCAACTAATATATGAATAAACTGTGAATACCTAAAGCAACTATATCTAAGCAAGATAAATTATATATTGGTATAAATACTAATGATATGGATGGAGATTTTAAATTTTTGATGAGTTCAAAGTAAATGGTACTATTCAACTTCTCTCAATAGTTCATGTTTGCTTCTATGAATAATATTTATATTTGATATTTTTGTGGCAAGTAATAGAAATAATTATGAACTTAATATAGTTTGTGCAGTCCCACATTTTGTTGCCTTATATTTCACTCAAGTTCATTTCATCTGCTAAGACATACTTTGTATTTTTCTACATTTCTATGTTCTTTACTGCAAAAATAATATTTTTAAATAGATAAATATAATGGCACATAATTAAGGTAGAGGATAACAATCTACATGTTGATGCTGTATTAAAAACATCTTTTTGTAGAAGTAATAAGCAATATATTTTCTTAATAAAAATTACAACTGGCTTGGTATGTATAATTGTAAATATCTGAGAATATTTATTTATTTAGATATCTGAGGTATTTAACAAATTTTTAAATATGGCATTTGAGAATTTTATTAAATAACATGTATGTTGCCATTGGCATGTGATACACATTTAAATAAAATGTACATAAATTATTGTGTAAAATCATTTTTTACAAAGTCTTAGGACTGCAAATGCATTTAATGATGTTATACTCTACCATTTTACTGAAATGACAGATTTTTAAAACTCATTCATCTAGCATATTGCCAACTGTAAAGTACTTGAAAGACAATGATTAAGGAAAAGTAAGATATATATCAGAGGCAAATTCTATCAGTTTCCTCCCACTGCAATGCAAATAATAGAGCTTTAGATCAGTGTTTGATTATGTTAGTAAGAATCTGGATAGGCTCTGTGCCTTTAATGTACTCCTCATATTACTTGAGGGGATTTTAATTATTGCTTAGGTAAAAATATAATTTTCAAAAGCAGCCAAATTGTATCCTTCAGGCAAATATAAAATAAATGTGTCAAATATTTTATTTAACTCATTTATTAGTTAAGGGACCTGTAAGATGTTACGACTGGTTCAAAATGCACTTAAGAAGTTAGGGTATTTGTAGTCAATTTATCAAAGAAAATTTAGTATAAGATTGCTGAGTTGGATACAAAACTCTAATTTTGAGTAGTTTATGAATTTTGGGGTCTAGCAGACAAGTTGTTTCCACCTTTATCAGATAAAATCTGCAAAATTAACAAGTAAATAAGTCTGTGACCATTAATAGTAAAATGAACCAGGCACATTCTCCTCGACAGTGCTTGCGTAGCTTTTGCCTTCGTATAAAACTGAAAGGATGCATAACCGACCCACATTATTTGCCTATTATTAAGTTTTGGGAAATTTTCTGTTATAAAGTAGATATGCAACTTATCTTCCTATAATATAGAATTTAAAATGGACAAATAGAGTTTTCTCCACTTAAGAATATTTGGGCAGTAGAGGTAAAATTATTCCCTATTTCAAGTGACAGGCTGCAGGTTATTAAATACCAAGAAGGAAGAGATGTAGTTTTAAGAGGTGCAGAGAACTGAGGGCATTTATACTTCAAGTGATGCGATGAAATTGACTGTAACTAATAGGGTGTGAAATAGTCTCCCAAAGAACATAATGAAGTCCTAAAGAAAACAGTTGAAAGCAGGAGTGGATGGAGGTCTTGAAAACACAAGCAAAGAAAATCGCTGCATTGGAGGTTGATTTTAAGTTGTTACAAAATTTTGCTGCATCTAATTTTATTGTTTTTATTCATGACTGGCCATGTGTCATCTTAGTGCTGATTTACCAAATTTATATATACTCCAGAAAACAAAATGGAATCACAGAACCCAATGCTTATTGGATTCTGTGAATACCAATAAGTTACAGCAAATATTTGCTACTTAGAGTGTTGTCTGGAGACATGCATTATGGGGAAAGTTGCTAAGCTGGTTTCCTTAACTGATCTCAACACTGATTTTGGGCATAATTGATATTCTTGGCATGTGTCTTATTAAACATAATGGATGGCATAATAGTCTTGTGCTGTGGACAGTTACTCCTGAGGGTCTTTACTAAGAGCGTAAACTACTTCAGAAACCAACAGAATTAGATATAAATGAGTTTCTGTTATAAACAATATATCTTATATTAAAGAAAATGAACTCGGTACACTTAATAAATATAGTGATAATAGGAAGACATTCCTAGGTGTTAAATAAAAGCAAATTTTATATTAGAGATAGACTTATTTGTATTTATTATTAGCACTTCACTAATATTTCCTTAAAAATGATTTCTGTCATATATCAGTGTTTTTTAAAAAATAAATTTTATCATCAGAATATTTTTCATCCTAAAATCTATTTTTTAATTAAACTTGTTTATCTCCCAAGCATAGGTTTAATGTATATCAGCTAAATTTTTTTAGAATTACTTAAAACACACATAGCTGAAGGTGAATAAATCATTAATACTATCATTGTTTCTATGGTCGATGAATTTCCCTAGTTTATCTATATTTAATTCGATTTGACCAGTGATGTTGCAATATTGTAGTAATTTCAGAAAAGTTGGTCTTGTTTCGATGTTTGATTTAGTAATTAAGCTTGAATTGAATAATATGACTATATATGTGTAGTCTTTTAAATTTATGTGGTATTGAAGTATATTTTTTAGAAGTTGAGTTTTGTATTTATTTCTTTTTTATATAAGTAATACTCTTTTTTATTATACTTTGAGTTATAGGGTACATGTGCAGAACGTGTAGATTTGTAACATAGGTATACACGTGCCATGGTGGTTGGTTCCACTCATCAACCTGTCATCTACATCACATATTTCTCCTAATGCTCTCCGTCCCCATCCCCCCACTGCCTGCTATTATTCTTTTTTTTTTTTTTAATTTTGCTTCATCTTTTTAAAATTATACTTTAAGTTCTGGGGTACATGTGCAGAACGTGCAGGTTTGTTTTTGTTACATAGGTATACATGTCCCATGGTGATTTGCTGCATCCATCCCCCCATCATCTACATTAGGTATTTCTCCTAATGTTATCCCTTCCCAATTCCCCCACCCCCTGCTGTCCCGCCCCTAGTCTCCCACCCCCCACTATTACTCTTTATAAAAATTGTGATAGTCATGCTCATAAAAGTTTGATCTATGGCATCTGAAAGCAAACATACTTTGTAATTATTTTCAAAGGCCCTTTTAATATTATAGCACAAAGGTCTGTGCCTATAAGCAGTGCTCCACTGTGCATTATAACATTAAGGCTAATTTTGGATACAAAGAGTAATGAGTGGAGTCGTGAACACATTTTTTTTTTTTTTTGAGATGGAATCTCACTCTGTCGCCCAGGCTGGAGTGCAATGGCTCCGTCTTGACTCACTGCAACCTCCCACTCCCACGTTCAAGTGATTCTCCTGCCTCAGCCTCCCAAGTAGCTGGGATTACAGGCACCCTCCACCACGCCCTGCTAATTTTTGTATTTTTGGTAGAGATGGGGTTTCACCATGTTGGCCAGGCTGGTCTCGAACTCCTGATCTCGTGATTCACCTGCCTTGACCTCCCAAAATGCTGGGTTACAGGCCTGAACCACCATGCCTGGCCTACACATCATTTTATAATTTTTTTGGCATTCTTTTTTTTTTTCTCGGGAATCCTCCATTTCCTCAGGGTGCTCAGTAGCTTGGAGTCCTGCAACAGATTCTTCTTTTCCTGACTATTTTCAGTGTCATCTGGATTTTCAGAATCAGATGAATCCTACCATCATCATCATCAGCAGCAGCAGCAGCCTCTCCAGCTACGTTGCCTTCTTCATCATGATGTACTTCACTGAAGCCAAGTTCACAATGTCATCTGTATCTTCCTGAAAACTGACTATTGACAACTGGCTGATATTGAAACTCCAGTTCCTCATCAATTTTCTTGTCTTCTTTCCCTTTTTCAGAAGTAAGATGTTGATTTTTGATCTCTTGCAACAAGACTGTCAGAATGTTCTTTCTTTTCTACACCCATATCTCAAGAATGCTTTCTTTCTTCATTACCTAAGTTTGCTAATTGCCAATTGCTAGATCCAAGATTGTTGTCTGTGAAGACTGAACACTTCACCCTGTGAGGGTAGGACTCCCTTGGCTGTGCTTATCACTGTGGGCTCTGGAAGGGAAATGCTGTATCTACTTCCGGTTCTTAGCAGTGTCGCCAGCAGCTTGCAGTCTACCATGGCTTGAGCTGGGCATTCCAGAATTGCCTTCACAACTCATTCATTTTTAAGGCATTATTAAAAAAAAAATCATGTAAAGGAAAAGGAAACACTTCTGTTAGGTGCAAATTCTCTAATTTAATATTAACTATTCAAGGCATGTGAAAGCATTGTTTAGAAATATTTTACCATATAAGAAAAATCAACCATAAAAAGTCTTCCCTTCTAAAAAAGGTTATTTAAATATATAGCTATAATTTCATAATTTTGTATTCAATTGTGATGCAGATACTTATATTTCATTCATCTACACAAACATAGACATTTATGCTCATTGTTTTTATTAAAGTATGAAGTACAATATTAAAAGTATGAAACATATAGGTATTTTCTTCATATTTAAATGTTTTTTTATTGTAACATACTTTTAACTTACTGCAGGTAATTAATCATAAAATATAGCTAAGCAGTTTCCAAAATTTGTAATTATCACTAGAGGAAATATGACTAATTTGAGATGACTCACCAGAGAGATGAATAAATTCTGTCATAATGTTATATATCTATTAAAATGTTTTTAAAAATTCACTGAACACACGTTTTAAGTAATTTTCAATTATTAATAACCATTAAAATGTTAAAAAAATTCTAAATATCTAAGAGACCTCATTCAAGTTATAAATTAATTGTGAAAGATTATCTTTAAAAATGAATGTAATGAAAGTAGCCTCTGAATTATAATACTTTAAATAAGGCATTGGAATAGCCAATTATTTTTATATCTATTTGCAAATTAAAAGTTATAATACAAAAACAAATCTGGGTTGGCATGGTGGCTCATGCCTGTAATCCTAGCACTTCTGAAGGCCCAGGTGGGTGGATGATGAGGTCAGGAGTTTGAGACCAGCCTGGCCAATATGGTGAAACTCCATCTCTACTAAAAATATAAAGAATTAGCTGGGCATGGTGGTGTGTGCCTGTAGTCTCAACTACTCAGGAGGCTGAGGCAGGAGAATTGCTTGAGCCCGGGAGGTAGAGGTTGCAGTGTGCCAAGATTGCACTGCTAGACTCAGCCTGGGTGACAGAGTGAGACTACATCTCAAAAAAAATATCTGTAGAATAATTATTAAACAGATTTTAATGGTTAGGGATAATCTTAAAACCAGAGTGTCACTAGAAAATTATATGAAGCAAACACTGCTTTCTAGCAGCGATAGTATTAGTTATAGGTCTGTACTTCATGACTAGGCATCATTAATTAATAACTGAAGAGGTGCTATTTAAAAATTGATTTTACTACAATATAGAATGGGGATAGTATTTCTTGATTTTTTTTTCTAAAATGAGAACATTCTATGTGTTTCATCATTGGTGAAATAATCCAGTGTGATTAAAGATCCAAGTATTGTCTATGAGCAATTTTGTATGTAGGGTTTCAAAATGGAATTCAGAAAACACAGTCATTTTATAAACATTTACCTAGCATCTAGTATGTGCACTGTATAAGCACTATGTACCACAAGAACTAAACATGAAGACAATATTCTGTCTTCATACAAAATATATTTAGCACCTATGTATATGAAATAGCTAGAAGTTCTATTTAAAAAATGATAAAATAAGTAGATTTATGAATTTATTATCAGAATAAAATTGTGAATCTGTAGTTTGAGAATAAACAAAGTTACATTTAAGCATATTCACTGATTATCCATGTTTTTAAAAATTTAACAATCTTCTGAATATCTTATTATGGAATGTATCAATCTATAGCACACATATATTTACATTTAAAAGGGGTGAAGCTGTTATAATTTTTATCAACCTAGATAAAATTAGATAGCATTAAGCCTCAGCATGGTAAAGTTTTAATTCTGAGGATTAGTACCACCACTGAGTGTGCCTGAAAGCATTTGTATTTCCTTAAACTGAAGGTAATAAAATTCATTTTACTTCTAATCAGATGATTTTCTTTTAATTCCAAGAAATCACAGACTCTTCAGAGAAGCAGGATTCACGATAAAAAGCAGGGGAAAAACGTTCTGCAATGAACAGAGATCAACTTAAAACTGCACAGGACATTTTTACCTTATTTGTTTATTTATGATGAAGTCTCGCCGTGTCTCCCAGGCTGGAGTGCAGTGGCCCGATCTCGGCTCCCTGCATCCTCTGCCTCCCAGATTCAAGCGATTCTCCTGCCTCAGCCTCCCGGGTAGCTGGGACTACCAGCACACAACACCCCATCTGGCTAATTTTTGTATTTTTAGTAGAGACGGGTTTCACCATGTTGGTCAGGCTTGTCTCGGACTCCTGACATCAAGTGATCCACCCTCCTCAGCCTCCCAAATTGCTGGGATTACACTGTTCTCAGCCCCTATTTATTATATTTTTTTAGGAGTTTTGTGAGTTAGCTGTTAAAGTTATGACTAAATAAATTATATTTTAAAAAGTAATAAACACAACTTTCACCACATCCTAATTATTTTTACCACATTTTACTATTATCTATGTGTTTGAGGCTATCTATGTATTTCTTTCCGTAATGAAAATATTATGTAATTGCATGTTCTGTATTCAGTGGTGTAATATTGAGGTACTCTCACTTTTTTCTAAAATCACCATTGTTCTCTGATCACAGTAATAGCTTTCTTATTCATCTTCCTTCTTCTTCAGCTTCTGTTCTCCACACAGCAGCCAGAATGGTCTCTCTGAAACATAAAGCATGCCATGTAGACTTCTCTAATTAGAGTCTTTTAATAGCTTCACATTGCACCAAGAATAAAACCAAAAATTGTTACACTGGCCTCCCAAACTCTTGCATAATCTCTTTCACACTCAGCTTTCCAAAGCACTCTCCCCTCATGCTCTCTGTGATCCAGACACAGTGGCCATCTACTGTCTGTGAGATACACAAGCTCTTTCCTATCTCAGCATCTGCTTCTTCCTCCAGTTTTGTTTCCCGTCTTCCAGAGTGGCTCCTCCTTATCTTTCAGACTCCTCGTAAATATTATCTATTCAAAGAGGTCCTCTCTGATCCTCTAGCCAAAGTTGATTTCTATCAGTTACTCTCTGTCATCTCCTTTTGCCTTATTTCTTTATTAGAACTTTTTACAACCTATAATTATATTATTGATATTTACCATCTATTTCTTGCTTATTGTCCATATGCCACAGTAGGATGTAAGTTTCATGAGCTCAGACATGCTCTCTTTTTCTATTATACCATCCCACTGACTGTGGGAGGGCAGGTGCAAAATGTTTGTCCTTAGAAAGCAAGAAAAGAAAGGGAAGAAAGAAGGAAATAGCAGGAGAAAAAAATAGCTCTTACTACTATTAGCTTTACTACTTTTCTTACAGATCAAGTTCAACAAATCAGATCTTTTGTTGTGTCAGGCTGAGCACTGTAAAATATTTTTTATTTAGTGGTACATTTGGAGCCAAATTATTTCTTCATTCTGAATTTTTAATATTAATATTCTGAACATTAATAAATAATTTGCCTTTATTTAGCAGCAAAAAGTTATCTCTAGAGGAAAAAGATTCATAACAGAGGCTGAAGCTGTTTCATTTTTAAATGTGAATCAATGAATATAAATATTCACAAATATAACTTTTAGAAATACCTTTTATAGACAAACACAATGTGTGACTATTAAAGTAAATGCTATAGGACTGACAGAAGTGGAGGTTAACAGACTCAGAAAGAGTTAGGGTGTGCCTTCAGAATGGTGTGGCACCAGGAATCTTTGGTTAACTAGATGAGTAATAAATCTCAGATATTTTGTGACCCTCATTCTTCATAAAACAGACTGAATCAGCTGAATTACTTTTTTATTCTCTAATCTGCTAATATAGCATACTGATTTTTAAAATAAATAATATTAGCAGAACATCCTGATAATAGAAAAATATATATTATTTTTTTCTCTACTAATACTTCTCCTACCGGGACCTTTTTCTCTACATATGAATTTATGTAGAGATGAATGCAGATGTATGCAACATTGGGCATTTGTTTTTATCCTGCGTTCCTATGCACAGGCCACAAAGTCCCTTCTATTTCATTGTGATTATTGATTTAAAGATGGAAGATCTGGTGTCCTGGATCACCTCTTCTTTCCATATCAAGTAACTTGCACATGTGAGGGATATCATGGGAGGCCTCATCTTTCCTAAGACATTTAGAGTTGACTTCAGACCCACACACATCTATTACTTGGGTGAGAATTAATTTTTGAAAAAATTCTATTTAAAAGTCATGTGAACACTGGAGTTGTGTAGTCTAGTTTTGAAACAATATGTAAATTTGCCATCTCTTCTTATGCCCCTATCTAAGTCTTTAGCTACTCTGTTTAAAAAGTAACTCAGTTGAAATCAAACATAATTTTCGCCTTTGTTATATTAAGTATTAAAATGCTCAATACATTTTCTCCCAAAATAGCAAACTTCTTAAAAAGCATTAAATAGTGCTCGCTTCGGCAGCACATATACTAAAATTGGAACGATACAGAGAAGATTAGCATGGCCACTGCGCAAGGATGACATGCAAATTCGTGAAGCGTTCCATAAAAAAAAAAAAAAAAAAAAAAGCATTAAACATGTTTGGAATTGATAGAAAATACAAAAGAGGCTGAGCATGGTGGCTCACGCCTGTAAGTAATCCCAGCACTTTGGGAGGCCCAGGCGGGTGGATCACTGGAAGTTGGCAGTTCGAGACCAGCCTGACCAACATGGAAAAACCCCGGCTCTACTAAAAATACTAAAGTTAGCCGAGCGTGGTGGGGCATGCCTGTAATTCCTGCTATTCAGGAGGATGAGGCAGGAGAATCACTTGAACCCAGGAGGTGGAGGTTGCAGTAAGTGGAGATTGCGCCATTACACTCCAGCCTGGACAAGAAGAGTGAAATTCCATCTCAAAAAAAAAAAAAGAAAGAAAAGAAAATACAAAAGAACAGTAGTTCTCTTCTATTTTCAAACTTTTCTGTTTTTTAAGAACTTTTGCATAGGGTGAAAGTATTTGGTGCTATTTGAAGAAATTTACCAGTAATACATAACTTCTGAACTTCTAAAGCAAAGCCATTAGTGGGAAGAATAGTAGAAGCAATGCAATTTTATAATTGGAGGTTTTTAAAACAACATATCTGAGTTCTAGAGTTATGTTTTAATTGTAAGAAACAGTGAATTATTTGGCATAATTTGGTTAACAGGTTGCCTATGAATTTATTATTAAGAAGATAGCATGATGGCACTATAATTTAAGCACTAGCAGGTTTCAGATTGTTGATATCCAAAAGTGTAATTGATATTATTTTCATTCAGTTATGCAGTCATAGGTAGGTAAAATTATGAGAGCACCGGCTCAGGAATCAAAATATTTAGCTCTTGCACAAACTGGCTCTGCATCTTTAAGCTAAACAAATCAACTTTCTGTACCTCAGTTTTTAATCTGCAAAATGAAAGAGTTGGATTTAATGACCTCTAAATAATTCTCTTTCAGCTTTAAAACTGGAGTATTTCATTATTCTCTTGCTACTCTTTTGGAATAGTCTTTAACTCAAGAGATACACATTGAAGCACTTAGGATGATTCAGACAAATTATTTCTATATCTATGTATCTATCTATCTATCTGTCTATTTATCCATCATCTATCTATCAAGTTGGTGCGAAAGTAATTAAGGTTTTTGCATTACTTTTACACCAACTTTCTATCTATATATTCTCTATCTATTCAACCATTGATCTCTCTACAAAGACTGAGACAGAGAGTAACAGAGAAAGGGGAAAAAATTGCAAAGTATTAGCAACTGGTGAATACAAGTAAAGAATATTAAAGTGTGTATTATAACATTCTTGCAACTCTTTAAAAGACTGAAAATTTTTTAGAATAAAAATGGAAAGAGTAATCATATCAAACAAAAGAAACAAAAAAATATGTCACTTGAGAATTAGTTCTAAACACTCCTCAATGCCTGACTCTGCTAAAACTTAGAAGGACATTGTTATGAACTACATATTTCTGTCTTTCCAAAGTTCATGTTGAAACCCTGATATAGTTTGGATATTTGTCCCCACCCAAATCTTATGTTGAATAGTGATCCCCAATGCTGGAGGTGGGGTCTGGTAGGAGGTGTTTGAATCTTGGGGGCAGATCTTGGGGGCTTGGTGAATTCTCATGATATCAAGTAATATAACAGTGTGTGGCACTTCCTGCACCCCCCTTGCTCCTGCTTTCACCATGTGATGTGCCTGCTCCCTCTTTAGCCTTCTGCCATGATTGTAAGCTTCCTGAGACCTGCCTAAAAGCTAAGCAGATGTCAGCACCATGCTTCCTGTAAAGCCCATAAAATCATGAGCCAGTTAAACTTCTTTTCTTTATAAATTACCCAGTCTCAGGTATTTCTTTATAGCAATGCAAGAAAGGCCTAATACAAACCCTAATATGCAATGGGATGACATTAGGAATAGGATTAGTGCCCTTATAAGAAGACACATATGTGAGGATCCATTAAAGATTAAAGATTGCCATCTGTAAACCAGGAAGAGAGCCCTCACCAGAGGCTGAATCTGCTGGCATTCTGGTCTTGAACTTCCCAGCCTCCAGCACTATGAGAAATGCATTTCTGTTAATTAAATTACTCTGTCTATGGTATCCGGTTATAGTAGCTTGAGCTGACTAAGACAGACATTCACATTTCTGACCATTGGAGTATATCCATATGATAGGTCTTACTATACTCCAGCTGTTTATATGAGAAGAAAGGAAGAAAGAGAAGTAAGCACAATGACAGGACATGCTGTTATCATATCTTCCCTTGTCCTTTGCCACCTGTTGACAGAAGATGTAGAGGGTCCAGAACATATGAGCTTTGCATTTAAATAAGCATGGCTATAGTTATAAACACAGTCCCATTAATACTCAACAATCCTATTTGCATTGTCATCTCTCAGGGAGGAGTGAGAAAGAAGATGGGACTAAAAGCGGAAATTGGCCTGCGCAGTGGCTCACGCCTGTAATCCCAGCATTTTGGGAAGGCCAAGATGGGCAGATGACTTGAGGTGAGGAGTTCGAGACCAGTCTGGCCAACATGGTGAAACCCCGTCTCTACTAAAAATACAAAAATTAGCTGGGCATGGTGGCAAGTGCCTGTAATCTGAGCTACTGGGAGGCTGAGGCAGGAGAATCACTTGAACCTGGGAAGCGGAGCTTGCAGTGAGCTGAGGTGGCACCACTGTACACTCCAGCCTGGGCAACAGGAGCAAAACTGCATCCCTGCCTCCCCCCAAAAAAAAAATAAATAGGGAAAAAAAAAGGAAAAGGAAAGCAGAGACTGCCTCTTCCCTGTATAGCATCAGCATGGGTAAATAATCTATGTGTTATATTAGTGGCATGGCAAGTACAGTAGTCTGATGGATATACAGTGTATGTGAATATCAACTTGAAAAGTTACTTAACTTAAAAACTTCCATAACTCTCTGTTTTCTACCCCAGTGAATTAGTTTATTCTTTTAGTACACAGTCAACTTCAGGTTTTTATTTTCAACTCAAGCTATTCTGGCAAGTTCAATTCCCATATTAGGTGCCCCATTATCTTTTATACACACCTCTAGCTTCTTAGTATTTCTAATTAGAACTTATTTCTAAAATACATTTCTTAGAAGTTCTGAAGATTTCTATTTTTCGCCTTTGTGAAGTTTTAGGAAAAGACTGTTTTTCCCTCTAGCTGAATTCTACTTGGAAGAACATCCTTAGAGACAACTTTAACTGCACATTTTTATGAAGTCTCTTTGAAAGTTTGTTGTTGGTGAGATTGATAGTTATAGATTATAAATATTTGATTGCAAAAGTTCTGTATTTTTAAAATGGAATAATTTACAATTATCAAGTATGCAATTATAACTACCTAAAACAAACTTGCAGAGGCAGTTTCTGATATTATAATAAAATTATTAGCATTTTGACTTCTGGAAGGAATGTTATGTACTCAAGAAGTACATATGTTGGTTCAAGGGAAAGAGAGCTATCCTATAATACAGGAAAAGGTAACATGCTCTGAGGATGGCTAGCTAAGGAGTATGACTTAACATGTTGAATATTCTGCAGTGAGGTTTTGTACCTGAGTAGAAACTGTTGAGTCGAGAATATTTTTAAAACTGAAGGAGATTAAATAAATTGTAACATAACCAATGCCAGGTTACGGATTGGCTCAAAAATCCTAATTTTCTGTATTTAATATTTTGAGAGGATTATTGTCAGCCAAGGTCTATACAGATCATTGGAATAAAGATGATGATATAGATGATGATTCTTTTAAAACTGGAGCAAAGTTTCAACAGTGGGATATTCCACATTGGAGAAATAAGAATAATAAAATATATACCATCTAAAAGTATATGTTAAAAATAATCTTATGTTGAGAAGTACAATTGCAGAATCAGAGGACTAAGTTGTTAGGAGCATAGGTTGGTAATGTTGGAAATGACCTAAATGGGTGCAAAATTTTATGAGTGTAAGGAGATTTCTGAAGTTGCCTAAAGGATCCTCAGAGGTAATAGATATAAAGAGGCACTGGAGCTGGTGCCCTCATTTAGTCATAGACTGGCATGTTTTCTGAAATCTCTGAATCATGGGAGCTCATAAAGACCAATGTAGGTGGTCCAGGGGACAGTATCTTCTAACATATTATCTTGTTTGACTTTATGTACAACCAGTAATATTTGAAAGCAAGTTTTATTAGTTGAGTTTTACATGTAAAGATATCCAGACCCAAGAGATTCTCGATACTTTTATTTTTTATTTCATTTAGATTTTAGTCATTTATTTCTACTATGTCTAATACAAAATTCACCAGTTGGATTTGTGTTAACACTTTCTCAGTAACTTAAAGGCTTTCAGCAATCATGCAAACAAAGCATCAATTTAAAGTCCACGGCACCCTATGAATGGAGCCCAAATTCTTTCAGCAATTTAATTCTTGATGATTGTGTATTACTATTCCTTTTATAGAACATTTAACAAGCTTGATGGATATAATTAGCAATATCTAAATGCATCTGTATACAAGTGAATATTTTTATTTTTTCAGCATAGTAAACTCAACCAAAAGCCAACTAAAACAGGTAGAACCTGAGTCAAAATCTCTTACTGACGAGACCTAGACATGCATATGTTTTAAAATCTCTGTGAGTGATTCTGAAAGATTTCTTGTGTTCAGAAACTTGGCTTTAGAGGATAGAGGAGTGCATGACACACCAGGCTCATAGGTTCATTTCTTTTGCTGTTGTCTTGAATGGCTCCTTGAAAGCTCTGTCTTGGGTGAGCTCATGATGGCAACAACTGTGGTTTCTTGGAATTCTCTACTGTTATCACAGAGAGCAATGTAGAGAGTCCCTCGGTAACTGCTTGCTACATTTCATTGCCTTTCTCAAATTTTCACTGTTATAATTACATTGCAACTAATTTCTTCAAACCTATAAAGTTGTCTTCTTTTGTATTTTTCTTTAGATTAAGTTTCATGAGTGAGATTCATAGTTATTATGGCTCTTGGTGCATTTCATCAAATGGATTTCTAAGAGTAACACCAATTAATACTGCCATAACAATGTAAAAATGCAACTATTTTATTGCACCCTTAGCAGAATTGGTTACTAACACAAAATTACAGTTTTTATAAACTTAATAGGAAAACATCTCACTGCTTTAATGCACTTTTTCTCACTATCTAGGTTGAACATTTATATGTTATTGTCCAAGGTTGTACAATAACAAGTGAACAGATGAACATTCAGAGCTACAGATTCTTAATCCAAGTTCAATGCTTTTTCTGTTACATGAGGAGAAAAATTGCCGCCCCCAGGAATTTCACATCATTTATGTTTCAGCTTTCAATTAGCCTGAAAACTAAATTATTCAGAAGTCTTCTTTCTTTAATAATGCTCTTTAATAATTATATATTTTTATAATGGTTTAACCTCTTTTTGGAGGAAATTTTAGTAACATATAAACTTTGCATACACTGAATATAAGTGTTCAGGGCCACATGGGACATGCCTACTATGTGTGAAGGGAAAAACTGAACATTTGGTGGCAAAATAATTAAGTTGTACTTAGAAAGTAGTCCAGTTGCTCCTCCTTCCCCCTTTTATTTCCATTCCTATTCCTAGTACTTTAATTCTGGTCTAGTTTTAAGCTTAAACCACTCTATGGGAAGCTTTTGTGTATCACTTCAAATTATCTTAACTGAGCATCTTACTACAACCATGATATGGTGCCCTATTCCTTGAAGATGTCCCTCAACCTCACAGGTGCAATCTGACAGTGTCTCATTTTGTGCAAGGGCTTTTTCTAACTTTCTGGCCCATGTCAGTTTTGAAGACACTGCTTGGAATTCCTAAGGGGTCTTATGGACACTCATGGACAGACAGCTATGAGTGGGTTTCAATGCTGATGGTCCTATCTTCCATCATAGGGGACAGAAGTTACTGGGAAAAATTTATTCCCTATTGTCCTCTGGGTTGCAAGTTCTGACATGAATTTCATGAACTTCACAGTATCTGGCAAGATCAAATACTGTGTCCCAGCCTAATGGGTAATGAACAAGGCAACTTTCATTTGCTTTTTCTATTTTCCTGCTAACCTCTTCTCACCCTCAACTTCTTGGGTGAGATTACATTTCTTACCTTGAAAGCCTTTGTCTATGGCTCTGCCTTTGAGGAAACTCAAGTTAGAAGCAAACATATAGAGAAGAAGTTCAATTTTCTCCAAATTTAGTGTATTATTTCAATGGTACTGAATAGACACTCAAGGGACCGAGAGAGAGTGCTTAGTAGTGAACCTTTAATGAGCCTTGGTATTCATCAGACACAGAACTTTAGGGAGAACTGGCCCCTAAAGTTTCTGTCCATCAGGATCACAATTTGGCAGGTTTCCTGGCCCAGCATTAAGAATCTAGAAAAGAGCAGATTGTGGATGAGACTTCTGTATTCTCTCCTGCCCTACAGGCACCTGCTTTCTGTCTTACCCCAAGCCTGGTAAGGTTGAATTGTCTGACTGGATTTAATGGAAAGCCCTGACCCTGAAACTGTAAATCTCAGAGCCAAAAGCAAAGCTAGTAATGAGCCCTAGGTGGTATGCTCATTTGCTTCTTTGCTTCATAGGTTAACTGTGGCCAAAGAATTTTATCTTGTGCTCTCATTATGTATTTTTTAAACCTGAATTTGCAACTAAATTCTAAATATATTTTTCTTCTGTGTATTTTTTCCTATGGTGTACTTACTTAGGTGTGAAATTACTTATTTTTCCTATAAGGAATCTGAATGCAGCTCCAAACTTCCACTCTACTGACCAAAATAATGTCCAGTTTCATTATGAGCAACAATTATAGTATGTGCAGTAGGGGATTATGTTCAATTCATTTTGCAGACTCACTTTAATTTTTGCCTAAAAAAGTGTAGTTTTCTTTATCAGAGATAATGATTGCTATCAGTGTTCAGATTGCTAGTAAAGTACCAAATAGCCTATGGTTAAAACTACTTTACAAAAGTTTCATTTGATTTTTTAAGATTTGTACTGGTAATAAGTATGAAGTTTGGCTTATTCAGGAAAAAATATTTTATACAATTAGCTGTAAAATAGGGAAGTACATTATTAAACTAGTGTTATTTTAAAATGGACAAGATGACATGCCTTAAACAACTTTTACTATTATTTTCCTTCCATCAGATGGACCTATCTAGTGTTGATAAGGCTTACTGAAAGGTAAAATCAGTGTATTTTTAGTGTATTTTTCTTTTCTTTTTTATCTGAACACTAAAGCACCCTGAAGGTAGACTCTTTGATGTATAAGCCATATCAAGTTGAAAATCATATTTTACATATTGGCCTCTACAGCAGAGACAAGAAATTAGCTAATTAATTTATTGGTAGCTTAATTGCATTTTCAATGTCATAAGCCTTAAAAGTTTAAGTATTTCTCGGAAAACATGCAAATTTAAATTACATATGGATTTATTGATTTTCAGTAAGAAAATACCATAAATTGAAATATATTACTATCAAAGGTTATATTTAATTTTTTTTCCTGCACACTGCATTTTTGCATCTGTCCTTAGGCTAAGTCAACACGTTATTATCCTGTCACTTGTTGATTCACAGAGTCTTACTAAACTTAAATATTTTTGACTTTCAAAACGGAAATTGTCTTTGAATTTTATTCATGGATATTTTGTAGTGCTTCTTCAATGTGTGTGTTAGCTATCCTTTGATCATTTTCTCTTAAGATTCATACACATAAAATAGATTCTAAGCTTGAGGGTTGCATAATACTAAATTATACCATATTTAAATTCTTATGGAAATTCTTCTCAAGTTCTTTATCTCAACTGCAATGAACATAACACAACTAGCCTTAAACTTCATACTCATTTCCCTAATGTGATTTCAATGGCAGTAGAGCATAGTGCTTATGAAAGTAAAGTCACACATTCAATTCTGGAGAGATCTTTTAACTTTGCAGAGAAAAGAAAAGCTATACTTGACAAGTACCAACTTCATCATGAGCTCTGAAGATATAAAAAGGTACCATAGTTTATAAAAGGTAATGCTGAGAGGACAAAAATAGCATTATGTAACCTATTTAATTTATTGAGACTGTAATACTGTCAGAAGCAGTCTGTTCACCATCTGTTTCATTTGTTTGGTTACATTTTTGAGCCCCTAGAATTAGTCAGGATACTGTCACTAGTAATGACCAAGGGATTATAAACAGAAGTAAACAGAGTAATACATAATTTCAGATAGTGCAACTCACATGGTGGAGCCTCTGCTAGCCTGAGTGGACTGTGGAGAACAATTTTGCTATAGAGTTTCCTGGAGACACACCAAGTTTTGTGTGATAGGAAAATAAACTTTTGTTATAAGCCCCTGAAATTAAGGGTTGTTAGTGCAGAATAATCGAGGCTGCCCTGACAAATACTGATGGTGGAACCAGAGCTAGAAAGCTTTTGTAACAAAAATCTAAAATACACACAGAAATAAACTGATATCAAAGCATTAAAAAATGGTAATCCATATTATACGATAGTAAAATGTTTGGCAAAATATGCATAAACCCTTGCATTTTGCAAACTCCTGCAGGGTTTAGGGAGACAGATCATACACCTAAAACAAAACAAAACAAAACAAAATTTAAAAGTAAAAACATCATTAATAACAACAAAAATGTGTGGCTTTAGGAAGAGAGAGATTGAGAAATTTATAATTTTGTGTAGTTGTAAATGACTGTATTTACCAGGATATTATAAGACAATGGGTTCAGGTGGTGGTTTGCTGGTTGGAAAGCAAATAAGTATAGTCCACAAAATCTAGGTTGTTCAGTATTGAGAAAGTCATTGTTTCCTTTTCCATGTTATATTTACATGTTATCTTTACAAAGATAACATGTTTTCCATGTTATGTTTTCCAGCAGTAAAAGATAAGATTGAGAAAACTTTGAAGGCTAAAAATCCAGTAAGATCTTTAAACTGACTTAACTGACTTAGAGCAAAAATCTGAATGGAATGCAGAAAAGCCCACAGCCTCAAAATTTCCTCTCTTAGGCTGGGTACAGTGGCTTATGCCTGTAATCCTAGCACTTTGGGAGGCCGAGGCGGGCAGATCACGAGGTCAAGAGATTGAGACCATGCTGCCCATCATGGTGAAACCCCGTCTCTATTAAAAATACAAAAATTAGCTGGATGTGGTGGCTCTCTCTTGTAGTTTGAGTTTCTTGGGAAGCTGAGGCAGGAGAATTGCTTGAACCCAGGAGGCAGAGATTGCAGTGAGCCGAGATCGTGTCAATGCACTCCAGCCTGGCGACAGAGTGAGACTGTCTCAAAAAAAAAAAAATTATTTAAAGTAAAGAAGATGATGAGGGCAAAAAAGTAAACAGAGTAAATCTGAAATTCAATAGACTACATTACTTTCTGTCTCCCATTCTTCTTCTAAATGGTAGTGATTTTGTAGAAACTTTATTATGACACTTGATTGTGAATGTGTATTTTTAGTTCATATGTCTTCACACCAAGCATAATCATGCCTTGACTTTATATAGATACTGCAGAATGTCACTCAGAGATAAGTCTTTGAACTGGATGTATTGATAGGAATCTCAATCTTATCTTTAAGAATTTCATACTTAAATCATTCTTAGAATGTTTCCTCAACTTACATTTCTCTAATTTTTCTTAGGTGCATATGCCAAGAACATGTAAAAAAGAAGCAAGTGTATCCTTTAAATGCAACTAAGTACAAGAATTAATATGATGAATTAAATCATGTCTTTAGCATGCAATTTTTAGATGCAAGTGTTGATCACAAAAAGCAGTTGAGTAATCTACATATTATAATGAAAAGAAATTCAGTTGTTAAATTATTCTTGCACCAATTGCATTTCTAATCTTGGCAAAATAAAAAGAGAGATAAGAAGATATCCAGTGATATTACTTTCCATCCTTGCCCCTATTGATCATAGTTCACTGATACCCAGTGCAAATGGTATCTCTATGTTCCCGATAGGTGTGTAGGTGGATCTGGCTTTCCAGACTTAGGAATGGATTGTCTGTCATTGAAATCACATTTTAAATGGTGCAAGAGAGTCTTTCTTTTTAAAAATATTGTTTGTGATGTAACAAATCTCCACTTAGCTTGTTGGTTAAATTATGTTTCTAATAATTGATATTTAAAGTGTCACTGAGCCTGCATATCGATAATTTAAGGACTTTATGAGCCTTCTTTAATTGGCTGAGCCTCAATATTGATTTCAAGCAATAATAGTGCATAGTGGTCAAAATAGGGATATGGAATATGACTGACTGAGTTAATGTCCCATGTCCACCGTTCACTACCTGGATGAGCTTGAGCTAGTTACTGAAATTGTCTGTACATTAGATTTTTCACCCATAAAATGTGCAGACACTTGTTAACTACTTACGTGGTTTTGAAGATTAAGTAAGTTATTATATATAAAATTGCTTACAAAATGTCTGTGATGTACTAAATGCTGTACAAGTGTTTGCAGCTTTTATCACTTAGGAACATTTTTGTTTAATGTAAAAGAACTTTTTCTCACACAGTAATTTGTTTGTATATGGACAATTAAAATATTTACATGAATTAGATTATCTAGAGTAAATTCAGTGTCTCTACAAAAGTCATTCTAAAATGTACTTTTAATAATCTTGTATTTGTTTTAACAATTTTACAAAGAAGCTTAAACTACAATGTAATAAACACATTTCTTGCTGCCAATCTTATATTGGTTAGGGCTGATTAACCAATCATGTTTAAGTCAGGAAAGGTCTTGTAATGCTGCAATAACAAAAATTCTTCTTTTATTTCTTGTTTCCAATGTTCTCTGTGAACCTGGACAGCAACCTCCTTCTATATGGCTATTTAGTAATGTTGAATCATTGAGAAAATGAATGTGTAGCCTCTTTGGTAAGAGGAAGAGAAGATAGAGGATCACGCCTGTGTCAGTTTTTCAGTGACACACATCACTTCTGCTCTCACCTGATTATGGGAACATTATTCATATGGACCTGCCTAATGAATTAACATTATTCATATTGCTCTCCCTGTGCATTACCTGCAAAGAAGATGGGTAATGAGAGAAGGACAGGGCTTATTTGCTGACCATTGTATCTTTGATTTAGCATAACTTTTTGTCTTCCAAATATATCTTTCCTTCTTTCTTTCACAACATGAGATCTTTCCTCAAAGGAGACAGCCAACAAAGTTAAATAGGAAAGAAAAACTTTATTTGAGGCTATAGAAGAAGGTCTATATGGACACTGCTTTAATGATTGTATTTTTTTAACAGACTCTTGTGGGAAGAAAAAGAACAGTGATAATGAAAAATATCACAGAGAAGGCGTGAATGGGGAGAAAGAAAAGTAAGACTATTTATAGCAGATTCAGGTATATATTTTTTTCCATGAGAATAATGCAAAGTCTAAACCAGCATATATTTTTGATACTCCGATTGTGTGCCCTCTTTAAAAGAATATTTGCAATGCACTCAAGCAAAGTCTTCTATAGGAAAGATTTTCTTTAGGGAAGATGGAGAATGTCAAAGTTGACTATAGCTTGCTGCTGCTTGTGTGATAGAACTTTTGTGATATGGATGTTTAAACTCTTCTTTCTATTCACTGAATGGTAATGGCAGACATAACTAAAGCTTTAAAATTTTTAGACTATTATATGCCTTACAATGAAAAATGCATATAGAAATCTTACCTTCTCCCTTGGAAGGCATTTTATTTGGTTAAAATAAATCCCAACTGATTATGTGTCTGGGCAATGATTTTTAAAGATTAGCTTTAACAGAATATCTGTAATACTAAGATGTTATTACCACCATACCAAAGTATTTAATAGCTTCTTTGCCTAGCTATGGAATCTGTTATATCAAGTGTGGAGAAAGAATGGGTGCTTTCCTGCTAAGATCAGGACAAAAACAAGGATATCCACTTTGGCCACTTCTAATCAACACTGTAATAAAAGCTCTATCCAGAGCAATTAGGAAAAAGAAAACAGAAAACGAATTAAAAAGTATCCATAATGGAAAAGAAAAAGTAAAACTACCTCTATTGACAGATAACAACCTTGTGTATAGACCTCGTGTATTGATGGATAACATGACCTTGGAACTCATATCCCCCGAAATACTATTAAAATAATAAATGAGTTAAGCAAGTTTGCAAGATACAAGATCAATGTAAAAATCAATTGTATTTCTATATACTGTCAGTTAACAATCAGAAAATAAAATTAAGAAAATTCTATTATAAAACATCAAAAATAAAATACTTAGGAATAAATTTAACAAAACATGAAAATTTTTACACTGAAAGCTAGAAAACATTGTTGATAAATTTAAGAATTTCTAAATAAATGGAATGACATAGATCCTTTATACCATAGATTCTCAGTATTATTAAGATGGGCATTCTCTCTAATTCAGTCTACTAATTGAGTATGATCCCTAGCAGCATTCTGGCTGGCACCATGCAGAAAGTGCTAATATAATAATAAGATAGGTATAAAAATGCAAGTAATCCAGAATCAGCCATATTTCAGCTCAATAGACTGCTGAAACATGCTATAGGATGGATGAACCATGAAAACATGATGCTAAGTGAAATAATCCATCTATAAAAGATCACATATTTTGTGGGTTTATTTATATAAAATACTATATTAGGCGGGACAGGGAGTGGATGCTGACTGATAAACAATTTTCCTTTTCAGAGTAATGAAAGTGTTCTAAAATTAGATTGTTGCAATGGTTGCAGAACTGAAATACTGAAACCACTTAAGTACTTATTTTAATGGATAAACTATTTAGTATGTTAATTATATCTCAATAAGGCTATTAAAGAAAGAAAAGCAGCTAGTTTGGGTAAACTAGTATGTTAATTATATCTCAATAAGGCTATTAAAGAAAGAAAAGGCTATTAAAGAAAGAAAAGCAGGCATTTTGATGCTTATTACTTTTTTATTTTATGTTAATTAATTTTAAATTCCATGGTATATGTGCAGGATGTGCAGGTTTGTTACATAGGTAAACATGTCTCACTGTGGTTTGTGGCATCTATCAATCCATCAACCTTGGTATTAAGCCCAGCATGCATTAGGTGTTGTTCCTGATGTTCTACCACTCCCAACTCTCACAGGCCCCAGTGTGTGTTGGACTCTTCCCTGTGTCAGTGTGTTCTCATTATAGGTGAGAACATGTGGTGTTCCGTTTTCTGTTCCTGCATTAGTTTGCTGAGGATAATGGCTTTCAGCTCCATTCAAATCCCAGCAAATGACATAATCTTGTTGTTTTTTATGGCTGCATAGTATTTCATGGTGTATAAGTACTATATTTTCTTTATCCAGTCTATCATTGATAGAGATTTGGGTTGATTCTATGTCTTTGCTATCGTGAATAGTGCTGCATTGAACATACATATGCATGTATCTTTGTAATAGAATGATTTATATTTCTTTGGGTGTATTACCAGTAACAGGATTGCTAGGTCAAATAGTATTTCTCTCTTTAGGTCTTTGAGGAATTGCCATGCAGTCTTCCACAATGGTTAAACTAATTTGCATTCCTACTAACAGTGTAAAAGTGTTCCTGTTTCTCTGCACCCTGCCGGCATCTTTCATTGCTTGACTTTTTAATAATCACCATTCTGACAGCATGAGATGGTATCCCCTTGTGGTTTTGATTTGCATTTCTCTATCGATCAGTGATGTTGAGCTTTCTTCCACATGTTCGTTGGCTGCATGTATGTCTTCTTTTTAGAAGTGGCTGTTTATGTCCTTTGCCCACTTTTTAATGGGGTTGGCTTTTTCTTGCAAGTTTAAGTTCCTTGTAGATTCTGAATATTAGACCTTTGTCAGATGGATAGATTGTAAAAATTTTCTCCCATTCTGTAGGTTGTGTTTTCATTCTGATTATAGTTTCTTTCACTGTACAGAAGATTTTTAGTTTAATTAGATCTCATTTGTCAATTTTTGCTTTTGTTGCAATGACTTTTGATATTTTCACTATGAAATCTTTGCCTGTGCCTGTGTCCTGAATGATATTGGCTAGATTTTCTTCTAGAGATTTTATGGTTTTGGGTTTTACATCTACATCTTTAATTCATCTTGAGTTAATTTTTGTATAAGGTATAAGGAAGGAATCCAGTTTCAGTTTTCTGCAAGTGGTTAGTCAGTTCTCCTAGCACCATTTATTAAATAGGGAATCCTTTCCCCATTGCTTGATTTTGTCAGGTTTGTCTTTGTTTGCAAAGGATACAATCCTATATCTAGAAAATTCTATTGTCTCAGCCCAAAAGCTTCTTAAGCTGATAAGCAACCTCAGCAAAGTCTCAGGATACACAGTCAATGTGCAAAAACCACAGGCATTGCTGTACACCAAAAATAAGCAGAGAGCCAAATTATGAATGAACTCTTATTCACAATTGCTGCAGAGAATAAAATATCTAGGAATACAGCTAGCAAAGGAAGTAAAAAACCTCTTCAAGAGGCACTGCAAACTACTGCTTAAGAAAATCAGAGAGGACACAGACAAATGAAAAAACGTTTCATGCTCATGGATAGGAAGAATCAGTATCATATAAATGGCCATACTGACCAAAGTAGTTTATAAATGCAATGTTATTCCCATAAAATTACTGATGTTTAGCACTTTTGAGTGGCTAGACCAACTATGTCCATTAAACATGATTTTTTGGAAAACATATTAAGTATGAACCTTACTAGCAACATAATGATAGAAAAGAAAATTGAACTAATTAATGGCTAATACTAAGATATTCAGTGATAATATTAAAAACAACTCTATTTTAGTCCTTTGTTTTGCAGTGGAAAACACTGAAGTTGTGACATATGAAAAATATGCTTTTTAATTATAATAAAAGCAAAAATTGACAAATGGGATCTAATTAAACTAAAGAGCTTCTGCACAGTAAAAGAAATTATCAACAGAGTAAATAGACAACTTACAGAATGGGAGATAATTTTTACAAACTTTACATGTGACAAAGGTCTAATGTCTAGAACCTATAAGGAACTTAAACAAATTTACACCAAAAAAGCAAATAACCCCATAAAAATGTGGGCAAAGGACATGAACAGACACTTTTCAAAAAAAGACATATGTGACCAAAAATCATATGAAAAAGAGCTCAACATGACTGATCATTAGAGAAATGTAAATTAAAACTGCATTGAGACATCATTTCACACCAATCAGAATGGCTATTATTAAAAAGTTGAAAATAATAGGTGCTGGCAAGGTTGTTGAGAGAAAGGAATGCTTATACACCACTGGTAGGAGGGTAAATTAGTTCAGCCATTGTGGAAGACAGTGTGGCCATTCTTCAAAGACCTAAACACAGAAATTCCATTTGCCCCAGCAATCCCATGACTGGGTATATACCTAAAGGAATATAAATCATTCTATTATAAAGAGATGTGCCACATATATGTTCATTGCAGCACTGTTCACAACATGAAAGTTATGGAATCAACATAAATGCCTATCAATGATAGACTAGATAAAGCAAATGTGATTCATATACATGGTGGAATACTATGCAGCCATGAAAAAGAGCAAGATTATATCCTTTATTGGGACATAGATGGAGCTGGAGGACATTAACCTTAGAAAACTAACACAGAAACAGAAAACCAAATACTGCATGTTCTGGACACATAGAGGGGAGTAACACACTGGGTCCTTTTGGAGAGTGGAAGTTAGGAGCAGGGAGAGGGTCAGGAAAAATAACTAATGGGTATTAAGCTTAATACCTCAGTGATGAAATAATCTGTACAACAAACCCCCATGACAAAAGTTAACTTATCTATAAAATCTGCAGTTGTACCCCTAAACTTAAAAGTTAAAAAATGTACTTTCTTATTAAATATTTTTTTCTTCTTATAAGTAAATTGTGTTTTTAGTTCAGTGACAATATTTGTAAGCTAGTATTATTAAACATATTCTCCTAATTTTTAATTGTTTATTTTGTTCCTTATGCCCAGAAATGAACAAAGCAGGAAACTTCTGTAGATATTAGTTGAAAATGTAAAGTTATCTGACAATTATAGCCTATTATAGTAGTTGAAAGTAAAACAAAAATATGTTTTTTCCATTAATATGGCACCAGTTAACTGTCTTTGTGGAGAGTAGTAGAGGGATGGTAGTCTTAAATATGTGGAAAGATGAGGAAATACAGAAACTCAATTGACCTAACAAATATTTATTAAATCATTTTATGTACAAGATGCTGGGCTAGTAAATATAAAAAAATAAAGGAGCACAGGTGTTGTTTTCAAGGAAATACTATTTAATTTGAGAGACCAGGCATACACATATAGGTAACATGAAAATTTGACTGTATTTGACAAGTGTTCAAGTGTACAATGATATGCTGACAGTTAAGAAAAGAGATAGATGACTACAGGTAGGGATAGTTTACAAAATTCTCAGAGAAAGAGGTAAAGGTTTGAGCAAAACATTGAAAGACAGTATTGCTTATTTATGAATATTAAAACTGAGGCTCAGAGAGTTAAATGACACTGAAAATCTCCATAATAAGTGATAGATCTGTGGTTAGTGCAAAAAAAGTTTTCAAACTTCAAGTTTAAAATAATCCTCTGTGATTTCCTACTAGCTGGAACTTTCTATCAGTAGTTTATTAATGTATATTCATGCACAATAAAACCATCAGCTTCAGCATTTAGAAATAGGAGCTGTTGAAATATTATATGTGATTTTTTTTCTTATTACAAGAAATTTTATTTTATTTTTTTATGGTACATGTTCATTAGTTTTTTTTGTTGTTGTTTTATTTTTTTATTGCATTTTGGGTTTGGGGGTACATGTGAAGAACATGTAAGATTGTTGCATAGATAGGTGATTTTAAAGGAGAGACACCACTGCTGAGAACTCACACTAAAGGAGGATGAGCCTGTTAGTGTGGAAGACACGTCCCAGCTAAAATCACCCTGCCATACCAAATGACAAGAAGCAACTATTTGGCATAGTCTTCAAGCTACCTGCCTAGAGGCTGTGTTTTCCAGGTGCTATACCTCTGCTTCCCACAGGTAACTGAAATTCTAGAGTTACATAAGCACATCAGGGAGAGGAATGAAGGGTAGAGCTGTGTATCAGACTGTGGGTGGGGAAAATCCCAGCCTTCTGGATCATCTGGAGGTACTTACTGGGTGCCAAATACAGCAGGTGACAGAAGTATGCAATTTTACTGCACATCATAAGAAAAGAATGACCTA